>JZKD02S1676189.1:62722-73240 GCA_000966675.3 Picea glauca
AACTCATTTAGTCTGGATCCTTCAATATGGCTCATTTGTTTTCGCTATCAGGTGATCTTTATCTTACATTTATATAAAATTTAATTACAAAGTATACCAAAATATATATAGTGCCAAAATTGAGCTTAACCCCCTTAGTTTTACTCTTTAGAAGCTTGTTCCAAGGTTGTTGGTTCTATTGGTCGAGCTCGTTCTTCTGACTGTTTTGTCTGGTCAACTATTTCTTCTTGAATCGTCTCGGGCCATTGGTGCAAGTGTTCTTGTGGATCTAGTGTTGTTATGCCCTTGTCTAAACGAGACTCCTCTGTTTTTTCTGCTGCAATTTTTGGGGTCACTAAATGGTGACTTATGGTCGAGAAGTTCAACTTTGACATAGTTGGGTGGGTTAAAGAATTGGAATCATTGTGTGTATGGTGAAGCAACACCTGACTGATGTCGATGTGCAAGTTGTTGAGGCAGACCTTTGAATGTAGTCTGGTATATATTTTGGGGCCAGTTGCTACAACTGTAGGGTAAAAATATGCCTCTCGTCAATTGAATATTGTGCTTCCAGATGCAATGTTTTCATCTATGTTAGGAAACCCAGCTTGTTTGTGATATAAGCATCTTGTACGAAGGTCGAATCAGGGTCAAACTTTTCCTTTGCTTGATGTATTTTTTCCATTACCTAGGTGAGATGCCTAATGGCGTTTTTTGTTTCTATTTGGGCCTTCTGGCCTTCTCGAAACCATTGTCTTTCTTGTTTTGATAGTTGCAACTCTAGTTCTTTTTCTTTGACAATATGGATGAACAATGTTGTTTTCTTTCTTGAGTGACGTGTCATGTTCTTTGTTTTTTTCAAGTCTTCCAACATGGTCTTCTGAGTTCTCAATTTACTGAATGTGGAAGAAAAATAAGTGTTAAGTTTTAATGCTTTTCAAAAATAATAGCATAAAAGGATCTCTGAAAGAATCACAATCACAAGGTACACAACATTTTATCCTGGGAAGCCCTCATGGGGGAGAAAACCCAACAAAAATTCCTTAATATAGATTGTCAATACAATGCCAAGACTTAAGACGAAACAACCAAGAAAAGACTAGGACTGAGCATGCACCTCTCTTCTCCTTCTTGCAACTGCAGCTACCTCCAAAAGATGTGCACTCGTTGAGTCACTGAGTGAGTGTGTGAATGAGGTGCCATTCTCTCTTATTTATATGAGCTAAGGGGCGCTAGGGTTATGTCTCTTCACTAAGCAAGGTCGACTTCTCTCAATAGTGGTTAAAACCTCTTTAATAAACCCTAGGGGCCGACTTCTCAAATATTACCATATAAACATGGTTTGACCAATCCACAAAAGGGGATTTGGTCTTATACAAGACCCAACATGATCAATCCACAAAAGGAGATTTTATCTATATAAAAATAACTCAATTATAATTAGAATATTCTTCACAGTTACAATATTTCAACACTCCCCCTTAACAAGAAGGGTATTCTACTAACATAACCCAATACAACATCATCAGGAGAGAGAGAGAGGGCAACAACATCATCAACATCTGGAACACTGATTGGCACATCTATAAATCATCGAAATTTTTTCTCATCAACAATAACATCATCATTCACAGCATGGAGCTGGAGTAACATCATCATCATCATCATCTGCATCAACATCAATTACTATAACACTAATATAACACCATCAACAACATGAGGCTGGCACACCATCATCATCAATATCACGAGGCTGATACAACATCATCAATAGCACGAGGTTGAGGCAAAAACATCATCAGCATGAGGCTGAGATAACAACATCATCAGCACGAGGCTGAGATAACAACATCATCATCATATGGCAACAGAATGAGGCAGATGCAACAACAAAATTTTGTGGTACTCTGTTAGACCGTCCTTACCGACTTCGAGATATTCCCAGGAATCATAATATTCCCTAGGATATAAAATCCTAACGGAGCTATCACATGGCAATCTGACAGACCGTCCTTACCAGACCTTTAGGATCTTCCCAGGAATCAAAATATTACCTAGGATATAAAATCCTAATGGAGCTACCACTACTGACCACATCGGACATATACATGCACAGGTACTCTGACAGACCATCCTTACCGAACCTTTGGGATCTTCCCAGGGATGATCATTCCCCTAGGATATAAAATCCTAACGAAGCTACCTATTGTTGGCCAGGATACTATAGTATCATCAACATTACTCTCCCTTTCGAGGGAGGTCCTTTTGGACAATACCAAGCTTGTCTCAAAAGTATTCAAACTTTACACGAGACAGAGGCTTGGTTAACACATCTGCAACTTGCTCATCTGTGCCAACATATTGGAGCTTTATAGCTCCCCTCTACACCATATCATGAATGTAGTGACACCAAATTTCTATGTGCTTTGATTTATCATGGAACACTGGGTTCTCCGTCATCTTTATACAGATTTGGTTATCACATAGAATCACGGTGGCTTCCATCTCCAGATCGAATAGACCTGTCAACAACTTCTGAGGCCATATGGCTTCACAACTGGTAGAACATGCTGCAATGTATTCAAGTTCTGCCATGCTGAGAGCAACATTGGATTGCTTTCTGCTATGCCACAAATTCATGGCTGACCCCAGACTGAAACAACATCCTGAAGTTCTCTTTCTATCAGAAACACTTCCAGCCCAATCTGAATCAATATATCCATACAGTCTAAAGTCATGATCTCCAGTATAACAGAGACCATATTCCAACGTACCCTTAAGGTATCTCATCACATGTTTTGTATCTACAAGGTGAACATGTCTGGGATCTACCAGATACTGACTCAAGGTGTTCACAACAAAACATATATCTGGCCTGGTATTCATCAGATACATCAACAAACCAATGATTTGTCTATATAGAGTAGCATCAACTAATTCTGACGAAGTATCCACCAAGAGCTTGAACTTTGTTTCCATGGGTGTGTTCATGGCTTTACATTCCAACATGTCAAACCTCTTTAGTATTTCAACTGCATACTTCCATTGGTTAAGAAAGATCTTCTTTGGGCTCTACCAAACCTGAAGACCTAAGAAATAATGCATCAGGCCTAGGTCTTTCATCTCAAATTTTGCAGTGAGCTTCTTCTTACAATATGTGATGATATTTTCTTCTCCAATTAAGAATAAGTCATCCACATACAACCAATATAACTGACTCATCATTCATAACCTTGAAGTAAAGGTTAGAATCATCTTTACTCTTGGTAAAGCCCAAGCTTGTCAGGAAACTAACAATTCTATCATACCAAACTCTAGGGGCTTGCTTTAACCTATACAGAGCTTTCTTCAACCTGCAGACATGAGTCTTTCTATATTCAACTTCAAACCCTTGTGGTTGTTCTATATACACTTCTTCTTCAAGAACACCATTTAAGAACGATGTTTTCACATCCATCTGGTGTAACTTCCACTTCATCTTGGCTGCAAGAGCTATAATGGTTCTGATAGAAGTGTATCTGGCTACATGAGCAAACATCTCTTCATAATCAATGTCTTCCTTTTGAGAAAAGCCACGAGCTACAAATCTTGCTTTATGTTTTTCAATACTTCCATCTACAACATGTTTTATCTTGTATATCCATTTGGAAGATACCACATCTTTGTTCTTTGGTCTGGGAACTATGTCCCATACATCATTCTTTATAATGGACTGGTATTCTTCGGTCATGGCATCCATCCATTCTTTCTTCTGAATGGATTCTTCAAAGCAAGTAGGTTCCTTTTCTATGAGATCACACATCAAGGCCATATAACTGGAGAATGGCTTAGGTTTCTTGCTTTGTCTCATGGTTCCTTCTCGGGCACCATACTTCTCTCCATATTGAATATGTTCCCTCACCCAAGCTGGATTTCTCTTGTGAGAGATCGTCATATGGGGAGGTTCTTGAGATTCTATCATATCATGATCTTCTGGAATCTCATCATTAGGGTTAACTGTGACTTCCTTCACTGGTTCTACAACTCTGGGAGCTACAGGTTATTTTTCATATACTTCTTCAAGATGGCATTTCCTTGATCTCTTGAGTGTTTCATCTTCATCAAAGGTTACATCTTTGCTGATCTCAATATGATGGTAACCCGGTATGTATATTTTGAAGGCCTTAGAGACCTCATAGTATCCAATGAATATTCCCTTCTTTCCTGAAGGATCCATCTTAGTTCTCCTTTCTTTTGGAATGTGTACAAACACTGGACAACCAAATATTTTGAGATGGCTTACTTCTGGCTTCTTTCCGGAGAACATTTCTTCGGGGGTTTTGAATCCAAGTGCACTATGGGATAATATGTTTTGGACATAAACTGTCGTTCTTTCTACTTCTGCCCATAAGTGCATTGGAAGATCTTGATCGTGGATCATAGTCTTCACTGCTTCCATTATTTTTCTATTCTTTCTTTCTGCTACACCATTTTGTTGAGGATTATAGGGAGTGGTGAGCTCCCTCTTAATCTCGGCATCTCTGCAAAAGCTTCCAAATTCATTTGAGGTGTATTCTCCTCAATTATCTGACCTGAGTATTTTGATTTTATTTTCAGAGAGATTTTCTAACAAACCTTTTAATTCCTTGAACTTTTTGAGTACTTCATCTTTTGATTTCAAGAAATTAACCCAAGTCTTGCAAGAATAATCATAAATAAATGACACATAGTATACATACCCACTTAGAAAGGTTGATGGCATTGGACCACATACATCTAAGTGGATAAGCTCCAAGATTCCTTCTGCTTTACTGTCTCTCTTTGGGAAATGATTCTTTATGCTCTTTCCTTGTGCACATCCCTTGCATACACCTTCATGATCAACCTTGAATTCTCGTAAACTTGTAACTACATTGCTTACATATGGTAAGGCTTTGTAGTTTATGTGAGCTAGTCTTTTATTCCAAAGTTCACATGGACTCTTAGTGGAGTGAGTCAAGACTGCATCTGATTGACCTTTTAATTTATGCAAACCACCTTCATTTGTTCCAATAACAATTGCATCTTCTATGGTTTTTCCTTTAGGCCACATAAGAACTTCACCATCTATGAATGCAACCCTAAAACATTTCTTATACAGAGCTGAGATAAAAAGTAAGTTTTTTGTCAAACCTGGTACATAGAGTATGTCCTTGATCTTCATCGAAGTTCCTGAATCCAGTTTGTAAGTGGATTCTCCCATTCCTTTGATAGGGTACTGATAGTCATATCCAAGTGATACTTTCTGGGGAAAGTCCTTTTTTGTAAGGATAGAGAGAATGTCTCTCTGACTTGTCATGTTCTTAGAAGCACCACTATCTATGATCCAAGTATCCTCTCCAGGTATCACAGATCCTGAGAGGGCAGAGAAAAAAACATAATCTTCAATATCTTCCTTGGTTAACTTCTTCGGTGGCTCATTGTCTTCAATTGCATGGGCATGATGACTTTTGTTATTTCTCTTCTTTTATTCTCCCCTTCCGGTAGGACAATTCTTGGAAATGTGTCCCATATTATCACAATGATAACATTGATAAGAGGAGAAATCTTTTTCTTTTCTTTGCCCCTTCTGATATTTCTGGAATCTCCTTGGAGGGTGAGATTCTTTATGGAAGTGGGTGAATCTCTTTGGGGAGTGATATTGTTTATGTGGGTGGGTCTCTTTTTGGAAATGAGATATTTTCTTTCCTCCTCTAGCATGAGTAGCTAGGGATTGATTTTCATCCCTTAATAGTACTGCTTCTCGATTGGCTACTCTTGCTTTTTCTTGAACATATTCTTCCCATAGACTATCAAATTGGAGTTTCTCTTTTCTTGCATAGATAGTTTGGATCAAGGAATCCCAAGGTCTTGTGAGACCATTAAGAGATGTCATTATAAGTTCATCTTCATATAGGTTGTCTCCAATTTCTTCTAATTGTTCCTTGAATTGATAAACCCTAGAGAAATAGTCATGCAATGTTTCTCCCTTCTGCATCTTTGTATTCTTGAGTTGGGTTCTCAAGTTCATATTCCGGTTGATGTTATTTCTTTCATACATTCTAGTTAGGGCATCAAGCATCTCTTTCGGAGTATTATTAGAAGACACTTGAGGGATCAAGCAATCCGAAATGATCTTTTACATGACTATGGTTGAGTTATTATGCATGTGTTGATTCACCAATTAGGAAGCTTAAAGAAAGAGGAAGAATTAGAGAAGAAGTATGAAAACCATATACACATGTGCAGATCTGAAATAAATCATAAACAACTGCAAACCATAACACAAATGTGATAACTGAGTTCAGCAATCTCGCCCACGTCTCTGGGCCTTGTCTTAGTGGGCTTTGCTTATTTTTGTTCAAAGCTTTAAATGTACATCATGATAGTGCCAAAAGGTTACAACAATGATCTGGTCGTGTTCTACCAAATCTCATGAACCCATCAAAACTGACGGCACCCAAATCAGATGAACGAGGCTCCCAGAAATGGCTCGCAAAGGTGCTCTCCTCAATAGCTTCCCTGCATGATAATGGCCTTTGGCTCAACAATCCGACAGCATAAAACTGTTCTGAACCACCACTGATCTCCTACATGGCCTCAAGAAGGCCTAGTTTATATAGATCTAAAGTTGGTTATCATCTCCCAATTTCCTCCCAAGATCTGGCCTCAAGAAAGGCCCAATATCTCCCAATATTAGCCAAAAATCTCCAAAATCAGCTAATAAAATCAAATAAAGCACTATAATAAGGTTACAAACCCACTTTTTGCATATAATATGGGCTAATCCCCTTTTACTGGGCGTGCACCCCCTAAATAAGGTCATATGGAAACTATGTGGCCAAGCGCCAACCCAAAGGGCTGTGCACTGGCCCCTTAGCCCGAATCATAGGTCATATGGCAAATAACAATAGAACCACACCCACATAAATATGTGCCAACAAATAGGTCACATGACACTAACCATAGGATCGAGTCCCCACTCTGTGCGCTAGCAAATGGTTATAGCCCAAGTCATAAGCATTAACCCCCGTCGGTGGAATGTGGCCCCCGAATTACATGTGGACAGGTGCTATTACTTCACGCCCCTTTTAAACGATATAGTGTAGCACTCTTTTTAAACGATGGTCATATGTATTGTAATACAACCCGTGGGCTGGGGCTTAGCCCCAACCCCCTACCACCTCCACTCTACCATATGCACTTTGTATAATATAAAGTGGGATTGTATACACATGTCCCAGTGTGGCGCATTGGAAGCTGACCTGTCTATAATAATTTCCCCTACCAAGAGGTCACAAGTTCAAAACTTGGGGAGACCACAAATTTTTGTAAAGAATGCTTGAACCAATCCATGGGTGCCACATGGCAGCCCACGTGGCACCACCCTATTCGTCCATGAATTATGCCACGTGTTGAACGTCGATTAGACCAGCTTGCTTGCCACCTGTCAGTGCAATACCTTGCCACGTGTTGATGCATGGTCATGCCATGTGTCACCTTATGTGTGTGACATGTCATCTGTACAAGTTCCACCTGTCACCCTTTCAGTGGTGACATGTGTCACCTCCCGGTTGGTCCACCTATTCATGCCATGTCAACAGTTCACTATGCCCCTACCACGTCATTTGTATGGCCTGTTTCCATGTCAGCTGTATGGGAGCCACGTTATTCTTCCAACTGTGCCTGCCACATTAGTTGTACGGTCGTACGACCTGTATAGTCATCTGCCACATGCCACTGTACGGACTGTACAATCAACATTTTTTTTCCCTTTTTGGCAAAATGAATAGAACGCGATATCAGGAGCATATGAAATATGTTTGAGCCCATTCAAGTTGTGTCGGGTTCGTATCGACGAGGTCTATACACACGTCTGTTTTGAATCCATTTTGAGAACTTTGATTTTTAGGCCTTTCTGAGCCCCATCAAGCTCCTGGATTCGAATCTGGATCACACCTCCCCACTAAAGAACCTTTTGTTCCTCAAAAGTTTACAAGAATGGAATTTGACTGAATTACATACTCATAAGGATGAAAAACAAAACACGATGTTGTACAAAAATGATGTTATAATAGGTCATCATTTCAACATGTGTGATTACATTAATGGAAGTAAAATACAATGAAGTTGTGACATCCACTTCTGGCAAAACCAAGTGGCTAGTTTCTTTCCTTCACGATGTTCCTCTTGCCTTGCTGGTAATACTTCTTCCTTCATGAGTACATGTGCAATCCTTTTGTCCTTCCTGGGATGAATCTCCAGATTAAGCTTCCAACAACAAGCCTTTTGATGTCCACTCCTGTTGCAATAAGTGCAGTGAGTTTTTGGCATCCAGACTTGTTTACCCTTCTCTTTTTTCCATTGTGGAGTTGAGTCTTTATGTCATGTTTCCTTCCTAGTCGACATAGGTTTCCTGTACAAAGTTTGTCTCTTCCAACACTTGGCAACACAATGCTTGGGTGAATGACAATAAGTACATGGATAAATATTCCACAAGTTTCAAATTACATGATTATGTTTATTATAATCAAAAGGAGAATTGGTAAAATTATGACCATTATACCTTCCTTCCTAATATTCACTCTGCTTTGGAGATGACTTGCATTCACTACCACAATCCTGGAGTGATGCACCATTACCTTTCATGAAGTGTTCCTGCAATGTCTTAATCTGGCCATTTGAAGCATTACTTGCTTCCAAAGTTTTGGAACCCATCTTGGAGGATGCTCCAAGCTCCACTTCACCATATCCCAATCCTAAATATCGAGGCCTTTCCGCAACCTCAATGGGATTAACAATGCCTTGACCCTTACATCCAAGGCCCTTTCCTTCTTCATAACGCATCTTAGTTAGCAATTTCAAACCTACACCTTTTGTATGTTTTTCAAATGCACCAAAACCATCTTGAAGGGAACAAGCAGAATTTGATGAATAACCTTCACTGCATACCTCAAATATGTTTTCTGTAATAGATGTAGAAGGAACTTCCTTCAATCCTTCTTTACCTTTGTTTTTATTTGAATCTTTCACTTGACCCGAACTCTTTCGTTCCAAGTAGTCTTCATACAACACTTTCACCATCTCACCCATGGAAAACACCAAATTTCTAAATTCCTTCTCATCTTGAGAAAGTCCTCCTGCAGATTCCATTTTCTCCCTTGAGATGAGCTCTTCCCTGGTTAACATGCAAAACTCAAATTCCAAATGTCAACTAGCTCTAATACCACTTGATCCCAAAAGATCGTTTACACGACTATGGTTGAGTTATTATGCATGTGTTGATTAACCAATTAGGAAGCTTAAAGAAAGAGGAATAATTAGAGAAGAAGTATGACAACCATATACACATGTGCATATCTGAAATAAATCATAAACAACTACAAACCATGACACAAATGTGATAACGGAGTTCAACAATCTCGTCTACATCTTCGGGCCTTGTCTTAGTGGGCTTTGCTTATTTCTGTTTGAATATTTAAATGTACATCATGATAGTGCCAAAAGGTTACAAAAATGAGTTGGTAGTGTTCTACTAGATCTCATGAACCCATCAAAACTGATGGCACCCAAATCGGATGAACGAGGCTCCCAGAAATGGCCCACAAAGGTGCGCTCCTCAATAGCTTCCCTGCATGACAATGGCCTTTGGCTCAACAATCCGGCAGCATAAACCTATTCTGAACCACCACTGATCTCCCACATGACCTCAAGAAGGCCTGGTTTATATATATCTGAAATTGGTTATCATCTCCCAACTTCCTCCCAAGATCTGGCCTCAAAAAAGGCCCAATATCTCCCAATATTAGCGAAAAATCTCCAAAATCAGCTAATAGAATCAAATAAATCACTACAATAAGGTTACAAACCCACTTTTTGCACATAATATGGGCTAAGCCCCTTATATTGGGGTGCACCCATAAATAAGGTCATATGGAAACTGTGTGGCCAAGCGCCAACCCAAAGGGCTGTGCGCTAACCCCTTAGCCCGAATCATAGGTCATATGGCAAATAACAATAGAATCGTGCCCACATAAATATGTGCAAACAAACAGGTCACATGGCACTAACCACAGGACCAAGTCCCCACTCTATGCACTAGCAAATGATTATAGCCCGAGTCATAAGCATTAACTCAGATGTTCTTTTCTGCAACCTGTTCCCGTAGAAAGTGATACTTGATTGGAATGTGCTTAGTCTTGGAGTGCATCATTGGGTTTTTCGAGATACTGATGGCACTTGTATTATCACAATATATTGGAATGGGCTCATCATACTCAACTTGTATATCTGTCAAAGTTTTTTTCATCCAAAGAACCTATGTACAACATGCTGCTGATGCAATATACTCTGCCTCGGCTGTAGATAGAGATACCGATGATCATTTCTTGCTTAGCCATGATACCAAACACTCACCTAAGTAAAATGCTGCTCCACTGGTGCTTTGTCGATCATCAATACAACCTGCCCAATCTGCATTTGTGTAGGCCATAAGTGATAGATCTTTTCCTTTTGGATACCATAATCCAAACTCTTATGTTC
>JZKD02S1676189.1:96208-108059 GCA_000966675.3 Picea glauca
GTGTATATATATATATGTGTGTGTGTGTGTGTGTGTATATATAGATACACATATATATGTATATATAGACACACACACACACACACACACACACACACACACACACACACACACACACACACACACACACACACACATATATAAGGACTATACATGAGAAATTCAATTTGGTGGTGTTACGAGTATGTTTTTCTTTCTTAGTATACATTCTTGAAAGCTTGTATTTTACTTTTATTTTTTTTGGATTCGGAGGAAGTAAAACCCCGAATTCATCTCTGAGATGTTCTTAGCTTTAGTAGTTTAGACTGTATTTATTTCGTCTCAAACCATTCTGAATTCATTTTAATTAATGTTCTGTCGCGGTTATGTCTTTCTTCACACCTTTATCCACTATACGTTTATTCTCCGTTGCGTCGAAAACTTGTGCGCATTACTTTGGCGCTGCGCATTAGTACCCACTGCGTACAGTTTTTTTTTTTTTTTTTAGTATCATGCACTAATATTCCACATGCATTTCACTCTATGCATTGTACCATGTCAAAGTTCAATATGCTCTATTGCACTCACTAATCTGCGCGTACCTACAAAACTCCTCTGTGTTTTGCAACACCACACACACTATATGTGCCATTACTAAGTGTGTATACCACGCAAAGATAAATATAGTGCACACGTTCGCTCACTATATCCTTCTATGCTACATCACAATTTCACCACGTGCACTTGCATGCTAACATTTTCCCGCGTGGTGCCCAAAATTTATTGCGCACTCCCGCACGCCAACGTATTTTCGCACGGTGTTGGAAATTTACCATGGACGCTCTGTGACCTTGGTAAACCGGCCATTTCGAGATTAATCTCTTGTGAATGTTCGATTCAACTGAACCTTTTTGGCCCATCCAGACTCAGTGTTGGAACCAAGAAGATCCGATACCAAAATGTAATGTCCCCCGACCCCACACACACGCGCTACACGCGCGCACGCGCAGGCTAACTCACTCACTCGGGCCGGGAGACATCACAAAACTCACCAGGTAACACCCTCGTTACCTCACTGCGGAACTTATAGTACATACCAAGTATTCTACTAAGTTATACTACATAATATTTACATATAAAAAAACATATACTTGTATGCATATATTCAAATCGAAATGCATGTAATTATTCATTCACACACAACCCTCTTGCAGAAGCTTTACATGTAACATGACAGACAATACATATGGTAACTTACCATTTCATAACAAAATAACGACAACTTCTGTAATGCACTATGTACAGGAATATCCATAAACACACAGACAATTATAAAGCATGAATTGTAGGTAACCCATAATCAAACACGTTAAATAACAATGTAACATGTCATTTTAATACACAATTGGTACTTATCTTTGGTATGAACGTCACCGATTGTGTGCAGACCTTCCACAAACCTCCTAGCCTTAGACTATGCTGTTCATCACTCTCAACAGTGAGTCACCCCCGAGCTGGGACTGAACTCCACCGGGGTAAAGGGATTCCTAACTAGGCTTGCTCATGGACAATAGGAAAGTTTCTATCATGGTTCTCTCTCAACCAACAGCTTGCAGTCCCTCATTCCCCACATGCCTATCCCACCCAAGGAAGTGTGCATCTTCTCTACTCAACAGTCCCTCAACTACACCACTTCCTTTCCAGGGCTTCAACAACAGGCCGGACTGGAAGTCTTAGGGCACCGTAACTGTAGTTTATCACATTCAGGAAGTCGATCCACAACAATCCTCCCACTTAGAGAATTGCTCACGGGCCTGCCAACCAGCTTCTTCAACCTCTCACGGGCCTGACAACCCGCTTCTTCAATCCCGTTCCCATGCTAACCAGCTACACGAACAAGAACAGTCATGGATACAGGTTTTGGTATAGTGAAATGAATGTTCGAAGCTACAGGACTTTGGAAATGGAAAAATGGTCATGGAATCATGGCTAAATGATTTACAGAATGAAGGTAAGCAATTTTCCCCAAAAAATGATGGTTTGCAAGATGGAAAAATTCCCGTAACAATGATTTTTCTTCGCCAACTAAGTTGAGTCCCAACAATAAGTATGCATGTCCCCAACTTGGTGCTTGTCATGTTGGAAGTTACTTTTGGCCACTTGTCCCCGACTTAAGGACTTAGGATAAAATAATTATCCTTACTTTATGTCTTAAGGAAATATTAATATAATATTCCCTTTTTGGCTCTCCCTTTCCCTAACCGATGGTCGGTCTGCGCGCAACGATATATTTTATATTAATCATGAGACATATACAAAATAGGCGCACTAGCCTTTCACATCTAGGCATTCTAGCATAATTCCAAAACATAAACATCCAGCTTATAATATCGACTCACCAGCCTATAAATGCATATTATTTACATAAAGGTTCGTTGTCTTGAATACTACGCGCACTTAGTTACTACGTGATGTATTCACTGACTTCAAGTTTGCGCGCTCTTTAGTTTTTCTTTCTTTCTTAGTATACATTCTTGAAAGCTTGTATTTTACTTTTATTTTTGTTGGAATCGGAGGAAGTAAAACCCCGAATTCATCTTTGAGATGTTCTTAGCTTTAGTAGTTTAGACTGTATTTATTTCGTCTCAAACCATTCTGAATTCATTTTAATTATTGTTCTGTCGCATTTATGTGTTTCTTTGCACCTTTATCCATTATAAATTTATTCTCCGTTGTACCAAAAACTTGTGTGCATTACTTTGGCGCTGCGCATCAGTGCCCACTGCGTACAGGTTTTTTTTTTTTTTAGTATCATGCACTAATATTCCACATGCATTTCACTCTATGCATTGTACCATGTCAAAGTTCAATATGCTCTATTGCAATCACTAATCTGTGCGTACCTACAAAACTCCTCTGTGTTTTGCAACACCGCACACACTATATGTGCCATTACTAAGTGTGTATACCACACAAAGATAAATATAATGCACACGTTCGCTCACTATATCCTTCTATGCTACATCACAATTTCACCACGCGCACTTGCATGCTAACATTTTCCCGCGCGGTGCCCAAAATTTATTGCGCACTCCCGCACGTCAACGTATTTTCACGCGGTGTCGGAAATTTACCATGGACTCTATGTGACCTTGGTAAACCGGCCATTTCGATATTAATCTCTCGTGAATGTTCGATTCAACTGAACCTTTTTGGCCCATCCAGACTCAGTGTTGGAACCAAGAAGATCTAATACCAAAATGTAATGTCCCCAGACCCCACACACATGCACTACATGCGCGCACGCGCAGAATAACTCACTCACTCGGGCCGGGAGACATTACAAAACTCACCAGGTAACACCCTCATTACCTCACTACGGAACTTATAGTACATACTGAGTATTCTACTAAGTTATACTACATAATATTTACATATAAAAAAACATATACTTGTATGCATATATTCAAATAGAACTGCATGTAATTACTTATTCAAACACAACCCTCTTGTGAAAGCTTTACATGTAACATGACAGACAATACATATGGTAACTTACCATTTCATAACAAAATAATGACAAATTCTGTAATGCACTATGTATAGGAATATCCATAAACACACAGATAGTTATAAAGCATGAATTGTAGGTAACCCATAATCAAACACGTTAAATAACAATGTAACATGTCATTTTAATACACAATTGGTACTTATCTTTGGTATGAACGTCATCGACTGCGTGCAGACCTTCCACAAATCTCCTAGCCTTAGACTACACTATTCATCACTCTCAACAGTGAGTCACCCCCGAGATGGGACTGAACTCCACCGGGGTAAAGGGATTCCTAACCATGCTATGGCTCATGGACAATAGGAAAGATTCTGTCATGGTTCTCTCTCAACCAACAACTTACAGTCCCTCATTCCCCACATGCCTATCCCACCCAAGGAAGTGTGCACCTTCTCTACTCAATAGTCCCTTAGCTACACCACTTCCTTTCTAGGGCTTCAACAACAGGCCGGACTGGAAGTCTCAGGGCACCATAACTGTAGTTTAGCACATTCAGGAATTCGATCCACAACAATCCTCCCACTTAGAGAATTGCTCACGGGCCTGCCAACCAGCTTCTTCAACCTCTCACGGGCCTGACAACCCGCTTCTTCAATCCCGCTCCCACGCTAACCAACTACACGAACAAGAATAGTCATGGATACGGGTTTTGGTATAGTGAAATGAATGTTCGAAGCTACAGGACTTTGGAAATGGAAAAATGGTCATGGAATCATGGCTGAATGATTTACAGAATGAAGGTAAGCAATTTTCCCCAAACAATGATGGTCTGCAAGATGGAAAAATTCCCCTAACAATGATTTTTCTTCGCCAACTAAGTTGAGTCCCGACAATAAGTATGCATGTCCCCAACTGGACACTTGTCATGTTGGAAGTTACTTTTAGCCACTTGTCCCCAACTTAAGGACTTAGGATAAAATAATTATCCTTACTTTATGTCTTAAGGAAATATTAATATAATATTCCCTTTTTGGCTCTCCCTTTCCCTAACTGGTGGTCGGTCTGCACGCAATGATATATTTTATATTAATCATGAGACATATACAAAATAGGTGCACTAGCCTTTCACATCTAGGCATTCTAGCATAATTCCAAAACATAAACATCCAGCTTATAATACCGACTCACCAGCCTATAAATGCATATTATTTACATAAAGGTTCGATGTCTTGAATACTGCGTGCACTTTAGTTACTATGCGATGTATTCACCGACCTCAAGTTTGCACGCTCTTTAGTTACTGTGTGCGTACCCAGAAATGTGCACATTACAACACTTTACTGCGCAGTACCTTCGTGCACTATACCCTGATAGATGCATTACCAAAATGATGTCAAAACAACTCACCAGCTTAAGTATGCTTGTTTATATTTACAATTGGGTTCAACCGAGGGATGTTACAATTTTCTACTAGGATTCTTGTCTTTGTCAAGGTCAAGGTGCTCGGAGGGTGGCTTCGACCTATGGTTGGGTGATAAGGGTATTGTCAATGGTAAAACGAGCACATTCTTTCATATTCTAAAAGGTTATGGGCCCACACCTCCTTCATTCAGTCTAATCGTTGGAAGGAAACATAGTCATTAGGATATTGAGCTCCCTGAGGAACTATCGCTAGGGTTACTAGCAGGAGCAGCTTCCAAAACACTACCGCTAGGGTTACTAGCAGGAGCAGTTGAAGAAACCCTAAATCTCATATCTGACACCTTGTGAGCGATCATCTCGCTCGAGGAGAAGATATTCAGATGTGCCCTAGTTCAGAGAACCTTTTTTCTCTCTCAGAAGACAAAAACGTCAGAGTTGAATTTTTGGATCAAGGCATGACTAGCTACCAGTCAATCGAAGACATGAGTGAAACAATCAGTCTTCTACACTACTCAGCACTCACTGGAACGATTGAAGATGACATGTGGATAATCGATAGTGGATCTTCTAGGCACATGATGGGAGATCAAGCCAGACTCTCAAATATAAATGAGAAGAAGACATCGTACAAGGTAGAGCTTGGAGACAAAAGCACTTACCCAGTCGAAGGATTTGGACAAGCCTCCGTCAAGTTAAAAACAGGTAACAATGTTCACTTAAGCAATGTTTTATATGTACCTGGTTTAGAAAAGAATCTTGTATCGATATCTTTCCTAGATTTCGTGGATGGAAAAGTGTTATCATGGCATAAAGACTCCAACATAGAGAATGCTAGGGTTATTGGAAGTCATAAAGAAAATCTTTATAGACTACTAGAACAAAACGAAGAAGCTCTCGTACATGACGAAGTCAATCCCAATGATATTTGGCATAGAAGGTACACTCATATTAATTATCAAGCATTACCTTTTCTCAGAAAGATGGTTGAAGGAATACCATAATTGCAGTCCACACATGAAGGAATTTACAAAGGTCGCGCTCTTGGAAAGAATACCAAGAAACCATTTCCAAGCAGCAGCAATAGATCTAAGGAGATTCTAGATCTAATACACTCAGATGTTTGTGGTCCAATGCCAGTCATATCTCTAGGAGGATCTCTTTACTACATAATCGTCATAGACGATTATTCAAGAAAGACTTGGTTATATCTACTAAAGACAAAGGATGAAGTATTCAACAAGTTCCAAGAATTCAAAGCAGTGATAGAAAACCTCACGAACAAGAAGATCAAGACATTAAGAACATATAATGGAGGAGAATACACCTCAAAGGAATTCGTTGCATTCTGCAAATCGACAGGGATTAGGAGGGAGATGACTGTTCCTCATAATCCTCAACAAAATGGTGTAGCAGAAAGAAAGAACAGATCTATCGAAGAAACCTTAAAAGCACTACTAAATGATCAAGGTCTATTCATGTCCCTATGGGGAGAAGCAGAAATGACAACAATATATGTGCAAAACAGAAGTCCTCATCGTATATTAAAGGACGTGACACCAGAAGAAGTCTTGTCAGGTAAGAAACCTAATGTGGAAAACCTAAGAATATTTGGATGTCATGTTTACTCTCACATTCCCAAGGATAAAAGGAATAAACTAGAACCCTCAAGAAAGAAGGGGATATTCATAGGATACAATGATTCATCCAAGGCTTATAGAATATATATTCTAGAACAACACAAGATCGAAGTCAACAAAGATGTAACATTCAATGAAAAGATGGCCTTCAAGAAATCCATAGAAGAAACTTTAGAAGAAGAAGATATTGAAGAACCTAATGAAGAAAGCACAGAAAATGAAAACGACGAAAAGGAAAAACCTGATCATCATATGGAACCATGTGAAAAAATTGATTCAAATATTGTACCTAAACGACTAGCTTGGCTTGAAGCTACCTTACAAGATAAAAAAATACTCAAGGTTCTAGAAGGAACATTTAGGAAGTGTAAAAGAACTAAAAGATTCTCAAGTTATGCAACATATATGATGAAGCTTCTAGATGAAGAACCTACCACATTTGAAGAAGCAGTTCAAAAGAGACAATGGAAAGAAGCAATGATGGAAGAACACCAATCCATTATGAAAAATGATGTATGGGAAATTGTACCTAGACCTAAAGAAAAATCAGTGGTAACTTCAAAATGGGTATATAAGATCAAACAGGCAGCAAACAGAAGCGTGGATAAATACAAGGCAAGATTCGTAGCTAGAGGGTTCTCCCAGAAGGAGGGAGAAGATTATGATGAAACTTTTTCTCTGATGGCTAGATATACTTCCATCAGAGCTATCATATCTCTTGCCGCTTCCATGGGATGGAACTTACATCAGATAGATGTAAAGACAACTTTTCTCAATGGAGCTATTGAAGAAGAAGTATATATTGAACAACCTCAAGGGTTTGAGGTACATTCCAAAGACACTCACATTTGCAGATTAAAGAAAGCCCTATATGGACTCAAGCAAGCTCCAAGGGCTTGGTATGCCAAAATGGACAACTATCTAACAAGACTTGGTTTCTCCAAGAGTCATGCAGATCCAAACCTTTATTACAAAGTCATGGACAATGCACCTGTAATTCTACTACTATATTTTGATGATCTATTCATAACAGGTGACGAGTCTCTCATCATCCAGTGTAAAAAGGAACTAGCTTCTAAATTTGATATGAAAGATCTAGGTCTCATGCATTATTACCTGGGACTAGAAGTATGGAAAAAGCGTGGTGAAGTATTCCTTGGACAAGGAAAGTACACAATAAAGATCCTTCAGATGTTTGGAATGATGGATTCTAAGTCCATGGACACTCCTATGAATACGGATATAAGAAAAGTGAAAGATCCAGATTCTGATCCAGTAGATCCATCTCTATATTGAATACTAATTGGGTCATTGATGTATTTGGTAAATACTCGACCAGATATTTTCTTTGCCATAAATACACTAAGCTAGTTCCAGGTGGAACCGAGACATGAGCATTGGATAGCTGCAAAGCATGCTTAAGATATATTCATGGGACAATAAACTATGGCTTGAGATATACTGCATCCAATGATATACAACTTCATGGATTCACAGACTCAGATTGGGTAGGAAGTGCAGAAGACAGAAAGAGTACTTCAGGTATGTGTTTCATCTTGGGCTCTGCTATGATATCTTGGGGCAGCAGGAAATAGAAGTCTATCGCACTCAACACAACAGAAGCAAAATATATCTTAACATGTGAAGCATTCACAGAAGCAATATGGCTAAGGAAGTTAATCTTTGATTTATTTGATCAGATTCCAGAATCGACCATAATACATTGTGATAATCAGAGTTGTATAAGATTATTAGAACATCCCATGTTTCATGAAAGGTCAAAAACACATTGACATCAGATACTACTTTATTCGAGATAAAGTCCAGGAAGGAGAGGTAAAGCTCCAGTATATCCCCACAGATGAGAAGACAACAGACATCCTGACAAAGCCTCTATCCAGAATAAAGTTTGCATATTTTTTGAGAGAAGACGGGGATCGTGGAAATAACTCCCTTAGATGAAAGGGACAAAATGACTCTCCAGGTTGGGAGGGAGCACTGAAAATATTGTTGAGGACATTCATTTTCAAGATTGAAAAATAGTCCAGCTTGGCCAGATTCTTTCCTGTTCAGAAAGTGGATTGACATTTCTGACAGACAAACATTTTCTAGTTTGGAAAATGGTCCAGATTGTTGATGTACCATAGACAACGACTTCCAATTGTGGTAAACATGGGGAGTGGTCTAGGGAAGTCTCTCTTCTTGAGGTTTACTCAAGAAGACTAACCCGCCTCGCCAGACAACAACTTCTTATTGTGGTTAACATGAGGAATGGTCCATTTTGGAGGTTGGTACAAGACAATATTTTCCTCTTGTGGTTATCAGGGGAAATGGTTTAGATAGTCATTCCTTAGGGTGTATTCATTCTCTCCAGGTTGCACTTTGTTTAGTGCTGGAGGAATGGCCTAGGGTGGGGAATGGTCTAGGCTCAACAATCAGGGACAGACATTCCTTAGGGCGGATTCATTCTCTCTAGGTTACACTTTGTTTAGTGTCAGAGGAATGGTCCAGGCTCATAAATTAGAACAATCATTCTTCCTTGTTTGAGAAGACCCATCGTTGATGTTCTACATTGAGGGAATATATTCTTTCAGATCTCACAGATGTGAGTGAAAGATTGGCTCAGATGATTCAATTTATATTTAGCAATATTTTCTGTGCAGGTTGATAATAGATGATTGTTATGGAGACTGCCTATCTCCAGATAGTAGAGATATGGTATTGTGGTGGATATGTTCCATTGTTTGTGACTATGTGTCACGGTTTGAGTAGTTGTGTACTACCGTGGATAAACACAGTTGTGTTGTATCAATTGTCATGGAGATTATGCAGTTGGATAATAATGATGGTGCTCGTAATGCTACCAGTTGAATGGTCTGTTTGGGCTCAAGACCATACCTCCCTAGCTAGGAGGGAGTCTTGATATTATGGTATCTTCGGGAGGTATGAACCTCTATTGTGACGTTTGACAAGATTAGAATGTTTCGGAAGGAAGCAAAGAAATGAAGGAAACCCTAGATGAGATGTCGGCTAAAGAAAGATAATTAATATGAATTAATTAGTACCCAGAGAGAGAAGTCGGCCTAGACAAGTCAGCCGGGAATACTATAAATAAAGGGTTCCAGTCTCTCATTTGACACACTTCTCAGAATCACAGAAAGCTAGTTTCTATGCACTGTAGTCTAGCAGTCTTGTGCACAAGTCCTGGGGAAGGTGTTGCGCCAGTTTTGGGTGAGACTATCTGATCAGCTTGGTTACTTCTTGCTTAGTGCATTAGCCTTGCTTGGCTATTGGTTTGCTACCAGGATTCTTCTCTCTGTCAAGGTCAAGGTGTTCAGAGGGTGGCTTCGAACTATGGTTGGGTGACAAGGGTATTGTCAATGGTAAAATGAGCACATTCTTTCATATTCTAACAAGCTTCACCTTGTATCTCCGAGTGATGTAAAGTGGATTTATTAAGATTTAATTTTAATCCCGAGGCACAACAGAAAGGATCCAGTAAATTTTTAATCATCATCCACTCTTCAATAGAAGCCTTTGTCATGATAAGAACATCATCGACAAATATAAGATGTAGTATTTTTATAACCCTGGAGACCTTGACCCCAGTCAAGATACCCTCCGCTTGTCCTTTCTTCAGTAATAAACTAATGCTTTCCATAATAAGGATGAACAACAATGGCAAGAGTGGGAACCCTTGACGTAGTCCATGTTCACTATGAAAAAATGGGAGGTCTCACCATTTATCAAAACAACAAAAGTAGCACTAACAACACAACTCATAATCCAGCTTATAGAAGTGTTACTGAATCCTGTTTGTATAAGAATTAGACGCAGGAAATCCCAACTTACACAGTTGTATGATTTTTTAAATCCATATTTAGTAAAAGTGCTTGTTGTTTTTTTGCTTTGATGTTGTGTAAACACTCTTGCGCCATCCCAATGGTGTCCAAGATCTTCCTGCCCTTAAGGAAACCAAGTTGTTCGGCTGACAAAGTCCTCAAGAGGAGAGGTTTGATTCTATTTACAATCACCTTGGATATCAACTTATAACATAAGTTACAAAGTGCAATGGTTCTGAAGTCCCCAAATGTCCAAGAATAATTCTATTTTGGAATCAATGCCAGGAAGGTAGAATTTAGTGAACTTTGCATCTTACCTTTGGTTCTAGAATCCTCAACTAATTATGTTAGAAAAATAGGACTGTGGAGCAATAAAATAAAACAAATGCGGAATCAAAACACAGAAGATACACAATACAATAGAGACATAAATTTACGTGGTTCACCCAGTGTGGGCTACGTCCACCAGAGAAATTGCCAGGTCCTTCCTTTATTATTATCTACCATATGAAGGGATACAACCTATAGCAAACCCGCTGTAACTTCCTCTTCCTTCTCTCACAGTCTCTTATCTCAGAATACAATATTCGCCATCAACCATAGCTGCAATACATTTCCCTCATAAAAGAGGGTTGCCTTCTAGGGAAAAAAACCCTAACATAATCTCTACCGTTAGATCTGCGACCTTATAATGAACGGTACAGATTTACAATGAAATTACAATATACATTTACAAGGCAATTTTTCCTTAGGGGGCTTCACCCCCCAACCCCCCCTTTCCCCCAACCCCCCTAGCCAGGGGGATAGCCCCCCCAAACCCCACAGAGGGTGTACCCCCCCTCTGCACTCCCCGGGGTGGAAGAGTGTACATACTTCTGGGGTGTAAATACTTCATGGGGTATAAACACAGTTGAAAGTAAAACACCTCTGAATCAGGAAGATAATCAGGCTCCACAACCAACAATCTCCCACTTGGAGATTGATCTCAACAACTCCACCGCTGCTGTATATGCTGGACTTTGAACCTTCTTGGACCTGGAAAATTCCTCATCTTCATCTTCATTCTTGAAGACCAACTGAAACTGAGCAGGAACTTAGTTTCTCCCTGGTTACTCCCTTTGTTAACATGTCTATAGGATTTTGGCTAGTGTGTATCTTTTCCAACTTCAAATGTCCATCTTCCAAGGGGGATCATATGAAGTGGTACCTCAACTGTATATGCTTAGTATTCGAATGGAAGTCTGAGTTGTTTTCAAGATGAATGGAACTCTTACTGTCACAGTACAACCTGCTATTCTCTTTCTTCTTTCCTAATTCCTTCATAAACCTATGTAACCAAATCATCTCTTTACTAGCCTCTGTAGAAGCAACATACTCTGTCTCTGTTGTTGAAAGTGCAACAACCTTTTGCAGTTTTGAAATCCAACTTACTGTTGTTCCACCTATAGTAAACACAT
>JZKD02S1676189.1:125696-146280 GCA_000966675.3 Picea glauca
GAACCAATTCCCAAGTGTCATTTTTCTCTATTTGATCCAATTCTTCATCCATGGCTTTATTCCAAAATTCATCCTTGTTGGCTTCTTCAAAACAGTTTGGTTCAATTGTAGATAAAAGTGCTAGGGTTGTTTGTTCTGGTGAACAGATTCTTCTTCTAGTCTCGACTCCTGCATCTTTGTTTCCGATAATCTAAATCATCTGAAGGATGATTCTTCTATACTCGTTTACTGGGTGTCTTTGGAGATACTTGTTGAACTTTCTCCTCTTCTTCTGTCGGATTCTCTTCATATTTCTCTTCTACTTATTTTTCATCTTTTGCTTCTTCTTCTAAGGGTTGTTTAATCAATTCATTTTCTTCTTCCTTTGATTCTGGTCTTCTTGTTTCATCAATCGTCACGTTGATGCTTTCCACAAATTT
The DNA here is from genome assembly GCA_000966675.3 of Picea glauca. Taxonomy (NCBI): domain Eukaryota; kingdom Viridiplantae; phylum Streptophyta; class Pinopsida; order Pinales; family Pinaceae; genus Picea; species Picea glauca. The sequence continues at coordinate 126,116 of JZKD02S1676189.1, forward strand.
GTTAAATCTTAGATTGTAACACTTGTATACTTTCCTTGTACTTGAGTAACCAACAAGTACTCCTTTGTCCACACTGTTAGGACCCAAAAAAGTCCCTTTTTCACTATATCTTTTTCTCATTCAACCTTATCATTTCTATGTAAAATGCCTACTATAAGGATTGCTAAGACCCTTTTTCCCAAGGTATAAATCATTGATCTTGCTTTTATATTCTTATTTACTTGACATGTTTGATTGGTGAAATTTCTCATATTTTACCCATGAATGGGAAACTAATAATCAAAATGTGTAGAACAACCAAGTCTTGAAGAAAGATCGTTGATGTTACACCAGCTATTATAGCTATGCTCCAATTCTGCATGCTGTTACACAACTACAACAACTACGCACCTTTCCTGGAAGTTGTTACAATAGATGCCCACTGATCTTGGAAGCTATTACACCTGCTACAACAGATGCCCAATGATCCTGGAAGCCGCTATATCATTCAAATCTGAATCCTGAACACCGATCCTCAAGGCTGTTACACGTTTTGGCTCATGCTGGTGATCAAGATTATTTTTCCAGATTTTGTGAAGATGACAGATCTTTTGTATCATACGAACAACTTGAGAATCTGGGATTCTCAAGGCTGTTCTCAGTCCATTTCAACTGAATTACTCTATCTTTAAATAACAGATCTTTTGCAATCATTAGTACCAAATATTAGTTGTGGAATAGTGAAGTGAAAGTGAAGCATTTTGTATTTGAACATTTTGGCAATTTAATAAAGAAGCGATTTGAGTTTCTCCAAACTACTATAGTCTTTTTGAGTGGATTCAGTGAGAAGGAAAGGGCCCACCTTCCTCACAGACTCCCCTTTGTTTTGAGTTTTAGATTAATTACTTTGAGTTGTGTGATTTATCTGTTAGATTTTCTAGAATCTATTTGTTGTTATAGTGCAGTCCCTTTCTATTAATGCGCATCAATGTGCCTCATTAGAGTTAGAATCAATTGTTGAATATTGTTGGAGAATTTCTTTGAGAGTTAATTCCTTTCCTGCATTAGATTAAATCTCTGTTGTCAAGCAAAAATAAATAGAAGTGTGAATACCTCTTCTACAATTAAGTAGACTTCCTTTCAACAATTAGCACAGAACTTCTTTGTGAAAGAGTAATATAGAAAATTAGAATAGATTAGATAATCCAGGATTCTTATACACTCATCAATTTCTACTCCTGGAAATTAGATTTCAATTATGCAAGTCTGATTTCAATTCTGCAACAATAGATTAGAACTCCAACTATGTTAGCAACTTGTGTTAGTGTTTATCTTTTCAATTATGTTTCTTTGAGTGTTAATTTACCTTACTGCAATCGACTAGTGTTTTCTTTCATAATATAGCATAGACTATGCACAATTATCTTACAATAACAAAACTTCCCTAGGTTTGACAATTTATATTGAACACCTTAATTATCTATTTATTTAGACAATTAAAGTGCCCAACATTTTGGCACCGTTGCTGGGGAAGATAATTCCAGATTCTTGTAAGCACATTAGTTTTCTTTTTCTTAGGAATGAATAGTCTGCATGAATCGAGAAACAAGAGGATGTATCCCCAAAAATACTAACTCTACAGGCGCTAGAGGACGTGGTGGAGGGAATCCTACACTGGGAAGGAAAACCTTTGTTGATGAGATTATAACTAGAGTAGATTCTTCCTCATGATCTATATTTTTCCCTTCAAATCCTCCAAGAAGACATATCCCTCAGTCATCAGAACTACCCCATTTTGAAACATCATTTTCATCAGGGGCTGAAGTTGAAGGTTTGTCACCAACAAGTCAACACGCAATACTGGAGAATATTGAAGATAAAGGAAGTGTAGTTCGAAACAGGGAAAATCTAGAAGAGGTTGTTTATAAGATCAATGGACAGATAGTCACTAAAGAGAAGTGGGACACTTTCCGTATTAATTGGAGAGCAGGTATGGAAAATCAAGGATATAATGAAGAAGAGTTCCACCATGAGTATCCACCAAATAATGAAGATCGGGCAAATGGTGAAAATACTATCTCTACTCCGGTCTTTCCTATTACTAATGTTCCCACACAAGGGATAGCTCCTATGAAGAACATACCTCTCTCAACCCTGCCAAATTTCCATGGATTATCTACTGAGGATCTAGATGAGTTTTTGTTTGAATTTGATATTCTATGTAGAAGTTATGACTACACTACCATTGTGCAGAATCTTAAATTGTTTCCAGCTACATTGAAGGGTAACACGTTAAGATGGTTCATGAGCCTTGGAGGAGAGAATATTTCAACATGGGGACAAATGAGGCAGATTTTCCTTAACAAGTACTAAGACTACTGCCAAACGAGGGAACAAAGATAGGAACTATTCAAGATGTCTCAGAAGGAGGACGAGACCCTTGAAGATTTTGGGGAGCGACTCCAGTATAATCTACAAAGGTCAGGACATCCGGATGTGAGTAAGGACATTCTGAAAACTATTTTTCTAAAAGGAGTTAGAGATGATTGTTTAGATATGTTGAATATGCTTGGCAAGGGATATCTATCTATCTATCTATCTATCTATCTATCTATCTATCTATATCTATATCTATATATATATATATATATATATATAAATATATATATATATATATATATATATATATATATATATATATATATATATACAAGGAATCCTATGAAGACATTGTAGATCTTTGTAAGAGATGCTCTCGAGGATACCACTTTTTCAAGGGTACATAAATCAACCAATGGAGGGGAAACAAGAGCAGAAATAGGAAATCTATTAGAAGGTTTCAAAACATAAATGGTTAACTCTTTTGCTTCACAAATTGATACTTTGCAGATCAAACAAAAACAAGCAGAATCAGATCGGGCATTGTCCATTTTCTGTCCGAAATGTAGAGACAAACATCCACCAAGGGAGTGCCCAATGAATAGTGTATAGGTATGTCTTATTTGTGAATTAGATCATGCCACTGAAAAATGTCCCTCCTTACCAGGTGTAAAAGAATCAATGAAGGAAACTAATGAGGAAGCAGAGGCTGTCTATCTAATAACATAGAGAAGACAATGGCATCCAAGAGGTCAAGGTACAAACCTTCAATTCTCTCCCACAACACTTAATTATTTGAATAATGTGAAAAATCAACTTCAATATGGCCAGATGAATGCCCCCCCTCCAAATCAGATGCCACCTCCTTATTAGGATCCCAATGCAAGGGTACATATGCCCCAACAACAAAATCATCTTGGGCAATGGAACCAATATTGGAGAAACCCTCACCAACAGAACCCCTATCAACAATAGTTCCAACCCCAATATCAACAACAACGGCTGCAGTTACCTCCCAATGCCCCACAAAACAATCCTCCATTACGGCCTCAGATGCCTGTGCAACCTAACCCAAATCCAAATAATAAGGCCATTCATAATATTGATATACACAATGTGCCAGCCCTGTTTATTACCCCTATGCCTTGTGATGAGATAAAATTAAGATTAGGGAGAATAGTTGAGCCAATAATTGAAGATGATCCATCTTCATAATTGTTGGGCACTTTAATTGTCTAAATAAATAGAAATTAAGGTGTTCAATATAAATTGTCAACTCATGGAAGTCTGTTATTTCAAGATAATTGTGCACAGTCTATGTTAGATTATGAAAGCAACTCTAATCTAATTGTAGTAGGGAAGTTTAAGAAAAAAAATAAACAAGAATTATCACTGACACAATTGTGCTAATACAGCTGGAGTTCTACATAATTGAAATCATGGTTGAAATCTAAATTGATGAGTGTATAAGAACCCTGGATTACCTACTCTAGTCTAACTTTCTATTTTACTTTTGCAGGAAGAAGTTCTATACTAATTGCAGAAAGGAAATCTAATTATTGCAAGAAAGTAATTCACACTTTTTATATTATTTTACTTGGAACAAGATTTTAATCTAATGCAGAAAAAGGGAAAGCAGTTCTCTAGCAGTGTTCAGCAATGGGCTTCTAATTCTCATGAGATAGATGTATGCGCATATAACAGAGGGAACTAGACTGTAACAACAATCGTATTCTAGAAATGTTTTAACAGATGAATTATTTATATTAAAACAACTAATCTAGAATTCAAAATAGAGGGGAATCTGTGAGGAAGGTGGGCCCTTTCCTTCTCATTGAATCCACTCAAAGAAATAGGCTACAATCTGCTAAAGAAACTCAATCCAATCTTTTATTGATTTGCCAAAATGTTTGTATACAATAAGCTTTACTTTACTTCACTTTCTCATAGTCAAAAATCCCTCCCTATGATTACAAAAGCTCTTCTATTTAAAGTCAAAGTCATTTAGTTAAAACAAAATCAGAACAACCTTGAGAATCCCTGATTCTCAAGATGTTTGTTTGATATCATTAATACAAGATCTAGAACTGATCTCGTAAGCCAAAACATGTAACAACAGGTGTAACAACTTTCAGGATCGGTGGCATTTGTTGTAGCAGTCATGTCACAACAAAATCGGTGGCATTTGTTGCAGCAGTCATGTAACAACAAAATTGGTGGCACCTATTGCAGCAGACATGTAACAACTTCCAAGATTGGTGCATAGCTGTAACAACTTCCAAGATTTTCGCATTGTTGTAACAACTTCCAAGATTGGCACATAGCTGTAACGGATGGTGTAACAACAATGAACATTCTTCAAGACTTGGTTGTTCTAATCATTTTGATCATTAGTTGAATCATTTTATGGGTAAAACATGTGAAACGTTACCAATCAAACATGCTAAGTAAATGAAAATATAAAAGTAGGATAAATGATTCATACCTTGGAAAAAGGGTCTTAGCCTGCATTATATTAGGCATTAGATTGAAAATGAGAAGGTTGAATGGACAAAAGATGTGGTGAAAAAGGGACATTTCTAAGTCCTAACATGCCCCCCAACTGAAGACATTGCATGTCCCCATGCAAAAACACATTCAAACCTTACTTTGTAGCTGAATTAAGGAACTGGCTCCTCTTGTGCAAAATTGCTAAATGTCTGTATGGAAAAATTTTGTGTCAAAAAAAAAGGAAAATATGTTGTGTCAACAATCTGTTTGAGTTTCTTTGTCTTCAAGAAAATAATTAGTTTGTGTTGCTTGAGTAACTACCCTTGAGGGAAATGGAGGTTCTTGTTTGAAAGTTTCTAGTAAACCAACAACTACCTTATGACATTGAGATCTCCTTTGTTGTACTGGTTTTTGTGGAGCAACAACTCCATGCTCAGTCTTGACTGAGAGAGTTGTTGGTCCATTAGAAACTGATACTTTTACTACCTTATATCCTACCTCAAAGTAAATGTTTCCACACTCAAAGCACATGAATTCTTTATGTCTGTTCATAAAAGATTTTGTCAATGCTAGGATGTCTAAGGTTATACCCTCTGGATTTTTTTGTCGAGTAGCCTCCACCTCTTGCTTCAGGGTATTTAACTCTGCTTTGAGGTTTTCATTCTCTGTTATTAGTGCAACAATTCTAGAATTTTCAGTATTCCTAATCTTTCTTTCAATCTGGGAAAAAAATTGGGCAAGTGGCACATCCTCAGCATTATGTGTTGCTGGAGCTTCTGTGGCAGCTATACTGTCAATAGTTGTTGCTTGTGGAAAAATTGTTTCTTGCATGAATATCTCTGGTTGAACAACCTTCTATGGAGCAACTGGTTCTTGTGTAACAACTGTGTCTATCGTGACTAGTTCATGTGGAACAGTCTCGACTTGGACAATTGTTTCTTGTGGAACAACTACATCTTGCATGACTTGTTCTTGTAGATCAGACCCATCGTTTGAAATTGTCTCCACTGTCACTATTTGTTTACTGGAAGAAATAGGTTCTTGTGTGTCAGTTCCTTCATCAACCATAGAGGATAGTGGAAGAAGAATAGGAAGAGCATGTTCCATATCTTGCCATCCAATTGTTGCTTCTGCAAACCAGTTGGATCTGGTTTTTCTCCTAGGTAAAATAGAAACGAAAGTCGGGGTTTCTTCTTCGTTGCCAGAGGGGGAACAGGGTGTTCTTCCTCAACCACACAAGGAGGAAATTCTGGTATACTGGGGTCTATGATGATCTATACATCGTCATTTGAAGTGGGACGCACATAATCATCAGGTGGAGCCAATGATTCTGCTGTGATTTGAGTACACTCAGTCTGAATTGAGAGAATATTTTCTTGAAGTTCTTTGCACGAAGTAAAACCTGGTATACATATCTCTATAGAATTCTCTGTCGCAGCAACAAGAGGACTTTGAGTTGTTGCCAAAGTATTTCAGTCAAGGTCTTTCCATCTTTTTCCCTTGAATGGACGTTTTATTTTCTGAGATAATCCACTGGTAGTGATAGTAGGGCCTGGAACAGTTGTTGCAGCAATAGGAGGCTCTTGTGTTACTGCCGGTGTAGCAGTAGAGGGGGTAGTCAGACTTGCTGTTGCAGTGGACTGTGCTGACCTTGTTCTCTTTCTAGGTGATCCAGAGATAGGAGAAGGGGTTTTCTTTTCAAAGACAGGGGGTAGGTTTTCAATGACAGCTGTCGCAATGGACCGTGCTGACCTTGTTCTCTTTCTAGGTGATCTAGAGATAGGAACAAGGGTTTTATTTTCAGAGACAGGGGGTAGGTTTTCAATGATATCTGTCATAGCCAATGGCTATGACTCATGTATTGGTCGAGTAGCTGGTTGTACATTGACTGGCTCGACCATAGCTACAGGCTGTGTCAATTCATCTTGGTGGTTTGTTTGGTTGGTGCTAGAATGGGCTTGGTTTATGTGTCTGTTTCTCTGAGTCATCTTACAGATAGCGATAGTAGGGGTTTGGACTATTGTTGCAGCCGAGGGCAGAGACTTAGGAGAAGGTCCAATCATATCCCCAGGTATAGAATGTGCTACAGGTGGTAATGGGTTATTGTAATGCCCATACTTCTGCGAATTAATAGTCTGATGAGTCTGTGATTAGAAAGGCAATTCTTGGGGTTCTTAGATTTTTCTACAAAATGAGCCATGTTATGCAATGAATGGAGAATAAAATAAGGAATGTTTATGAATTTCTGATGTCGCAGATGTGATAATAAGATGAAATCGGAAAAATAAACAACTTGGTACCTGCCTTCGCAGGTAATGTACCTTTTGACAAACTCTATGACTTTCCCCCATGGCTCTGGTAAAGGATTGACATCTGCACCTCTGCCTTTGGTCTAAAACTACTCATTGTCGACAAGGAAACCCTTCTGTGCATCCGAAAGATGTGTTTTTTCTGTTAAGCCATAGGTCTCCTATTGTTGGCAACCCTGTCACAACAACAATGCTTTCTTCTGACACTGGAATCCTTACCCCCTTCACCATTGAATATCCTTTGGTGAGATTTTGACTAAACTCCAATACCTCGTCTTCATTAAACCCCTACAGCTTCTTGAAATACGCTATCCAACCGGCCTGGAGAAATATTTTGTAGGCCTCTGGGTGTAACAACAAAGTGTTCAGATTTGTGGGTTCATACCACACAACTGATCCTCCCATGATGTTGCTTGAGAGTCTAGCAGGCATGTAGGAGGAGAAAGTAGCACCTAAACCAGAGATGCAACAAGTTTGAACGTGTTTGGCATAAAGAATACAATGTCTCAGCAAAATAATTGTGGTAAAAAAAGGTGGTGGAGGTGAGCATAAAATGTGGATTTCGATGGCTAGATTTGCGTTCCCCCCGCCCAACTAATCGGATTGGCTCCAGGTACATCGAATTAGGAAAACCAATGAGTAAACAGGAAAGCGTGCTTTTATATCATCATTACTTTAACACGTAGGATTAGTCACGTACCTCGTATCTTATTGCATATAACGATTTGTCGGAGTAACGATATGATCCAACCGCCATCTGAGTTGCATGAACTAACTAAAATGATGAAGGATAGCATGAGAAATGATGATATGACAACTGCAATAGAGATGGGGTCTTTTCTGTGGCTGACCAGCTGGAAATCTCCAGATGTGAAGTCAAGAAATGATAAAGAAGCACTTCCGGACAGAGAAAGCAGGAAAGATAGCAACAGTATTGACAAATCAACGGTGCTGCAACATGGAAAGATTGCAGAGCTGGAGTAGTAGCATTGGCAGAAATGCAAAAGAGTGAAGTGGCAAGAAAGAATAATAGCTATCAGTGTATCAACAAGTACTTTGGCCAAAATGGCGGGGTAGGTGTAACAACATGGAAAATGAGATGGTCGGAAAATAAAATGGTGTAACCGCATGGAAATCGACCATTGTGTAATGGTAGGGAAATTGGCCAAGTTATCGAAAAAGGGTGTAACAGCATGGAAATCAGCCAATTTATCGGAAAAGGGTGTAACAACATGGAAATCGGACAATTTATTGGAAAAGGGTGTAACAGCATGGAAATCGACCAATTTATCGGAAAAGGGTGTAACAGCATGGAAATCGGCCAATTTATCAAAAAAGGGTGTAACAATATGGAAATCAACGAATTTATCGGAAAAGGGTGTAACAACATGGAAATCGGCCAAACGTTGAATCACTTCATTTTTAGGAAGTTTTTCAACTTCCATAAACTAGTCGTTTAGCTCCTTTTTGCTGTACTTAATCTTGTTGTTCATCAATTCACCTGCACACACATAACTGCCAGATACCCTTCAAGGCTAAATTTATTAGCATAGTAAAGAAATATAAAAACAAAAACAGAGAAATGCAGATTTTGTTGAGTTTATTTATATACAAGGTCTGAGCAAAATAAGTCCTAAGGTTCAGAAGGGAAAGGAGCATGCTCCTTTCCATCTAAGAATTGATAACTTGTATCAACTGTACATCTAGATTTGAATTCTGCCTTGGACAGTGGTCATTGATATAGACGCAAGCGATGACCATTTGCATGTAACTGTGTATTTGATCCATCGATAGTGATCAAATTGACTGTCCCATTAGGAAAAAGAGTGTTTATCTCATAAGGTCCTAGCCATTGTGTACGCAACTTACCCTGAAATTATTTAAAGCGTGAATCATACAACAGAGCCCAATCGCCTTTCTGGAATAATTTATTCTTGATGACTCGGTCATGCCATTTTTTTCTTTATTGTTGAATCACCATGGTTTGATGAATAGCATCCAAACTCTTTTCATCAAGCTAATTGAGCTGCTACAGTTTGGCCTTCTATGCCATAGTCAAGTCAAGGTTGACTACTGATGAAATTCTTAAGGTTTTGATTTTGAATTCAATGGGAAAAACAAGGCTTTTTCCATATACCAGCTGATAAGGAGAAAAACCAGTTGTGTTACTCCAAGTAGTTTGGTAAGCCCATAGAGATTCATGCAATTTGTTAGTCCAATCCCGACGATGTTCTTTCACTGTTTTAGTAATAATGGCTTCGATAACTTTGTTGGTGCTTTCCACCCAGCCATTGCCTTGTGGATAGTATGGAGAAGCTATTCTATGTAAAACGTGATATGTACTGAGTAGGGATTCAAACTTATGGAATGTGAAAGGAGGTCCTCCATCAATTACTAATTCTCAGGGAACTCCAAACCTTACAAAGATATCTTCAAATATGAATGCTAAGACAGCTTTTTCTGAGGCCCTAATGAGTGCTTTCACCTCTACCCACTTGGTCATGTAGTCTGTACAGACCAGTAAATAGACTCGCTGATTAGAAGGTGGGTTAATGGGCCATATGAAATCCATGGCCCATCTCTCCAAAGGTTCTAACACTACCTGAGGCTGGAGAGGCATCTCATCCCGATGATTTGGCTTACCCATTCGTTGGCAACTGTCACAAGTTTGGACGTATTTCTTGGCATCTTGAAATATGGTGGGCCAAAAATAGCCCATCCTTAAAATTTTATGCCTTGTCCTTTTATCAGCAAAATGACCCCCACAAGGCCATCATGGCAAGCTTTCAATAGATCATACACTTCATCATCCCTTACACATCTCCTGATTTCCTGATCCAGTCCTGTGTAAAAAAGGTATCCTTCTATCCAACTATACCTAGCACTCTTCTGAATAATCTTCCTTCTTTATCGAGGAGATAGATGTGGAGGTACCTTCCCTGCAACCAAATAATTGGCAATGTCTTCATACCAAGGTGAGTGAGAAGATACTGCAAACAAATGTTCATCAGGAAATGAATCATCTACAGGTGAACTATCATCATTTATATGTAATCTGGAGAGAAAATCAGCAACCACATCTTCTTTTCCTAGTCTATCTACTATAGTGATGTCAAATTCTTGTAGTAGTAACAACTGTCTTGTTACTCGGGCATTAATAATAGGTTTATTCATCAGATATTTAATTGATGTATGATCAATATGAATAAAAGTAGGATAACCAGTGACATAATGCCTGAATTTATTGATTGCATAAACTACTGCCAAGAATTCTCTTTCAGTAGCTGTATAATTTAATTCAGCAGGAGCCATGTTCTTGCAGATGTAGTAGATAACATAGGGCTCTTTAGCCTCTTGTTTCCCAAGTAATGCACCAATTGCGGTATCTAAGGCATCTGAAGAAATGTGAAAAGGCAAAGCCCAATTGGGCCCTCTCAAAATGGGTGCCATGGACAATTTCTGTTTCAGATCTACAAAAGAAAATTCACAGCTGTCAGTCGAACGAAAGTCAACATCTTTTGTTAATAGGAAAAACAAGGGAGAGGCAAGTTTGGAATTTTTTTTAATGAATCTCCTGTAATATCCAGCATGCCCTAAAAAACTTCTTACCTCTTTCTGAGTTGATGGAGTTGGAATGTCCAAAATTACCTGGATTTTGGCTGGGTCTACCTGAATTCCTACATAAGAAATGAAGTGTCCCAACACTACACCCTCGCTCATCATCATATGGTATTTTTATGCACTTAAATAAAGATGAGACTATATACATCTTTTGAGCACTTTTTCTAGATTAAACAAAGCTTCATCGAAATCAATACCATAAGGTGTAAAGTCATCCATGAATATCTCCATAAAATCATTCACCATATAAAAAAAAATACCAATTACAACTCTCTGGAACGTGGATGGTGCATTACATAAGACAAATGGGAAAACTTTGTAGGAAAATGTACCCCAAGGGCTGGTAAAAGTGGTCTTATTTTGGTCCTGTGGAGCAATTTTTATTTGGTTATAGCCACTGAATCCATCTAAGAAAGAGAAAAACTTTTTCCCAGCTAGGCTGTCTAGAACCTGATCAATAAATGAAAGAGGGAAATGATCCTTCTACATGGCCTTATTCAGGGCTCTATAGTCCACACACACTCTCCATTTCCCATTCTTTTTAGGTACAATAACCAATGGCGAGACCCACTCACTGTCTGATATAGGGTAAATGAAATTAGCATTGAGAAGTTTCTAGAATTCCTCCTTAACAATTTCCTTAAGATTTGGGTTCATCCTTCATTAGGTTTGGCAAATAGGTCAACATTCTTCCTTGATATATATATGGTGAGTGCATAATTCATAGGAAATGCCTTTCATATCCATATAATCCCAGGAAAATGCTTCTTTATGTTCCATGAGTAATTTCATCAATCGGCGAGTCTCAACAGTGGATAGATCGGGATTGATGTTCAAGGTTTTTCTAGGTTCAATTTCTATAGGAATGCTCTTAGAAATGACTTTAGGAAATAATTCAGCTATTGTTGTTTCATCGTCTGTTGTTACAGCAGTTGCTGTTACAGTTGAATCAATTTGATTTTTAGTGGTTTCTGAGAACATTTCTGAGCTCATCTCTCCCTGGGTGATAGGATCGAAGACTCTAATCAATCGGTGGTGCGTGTTCTATGTAACAACAGAGGAGTCACAAATAAAGTAGTTGATTAACTCATCCTCTTTCTTGTCTTTGAAACTAAGGGATTTTCCTATGGTTAGTACAGGCATAACACTTTCATCCTCAGTGTCCATCCATAAAGAATTTTCAGGTTTCGTGCTGGGTGTATCATGAGGGTACAGGGTCAGTCTTTTTGTGTCATAATCATCAGAGATGGTCATGGGGCCAGATCTACAACCAATGAAAGAATCAGTTGTAGCTAACCACGGTCTTCCCAGAATGAGAGGGTGGCCCCCCAGATGGATTTTGGGTTGCAAAACAACAAAATTAGCAGGATACTCCTATGGATCCACTGAAATGACTAAATCATCAATTACTCCTTTTGGTCTGATAGTAGAACGATCAACTAATTCTAGAACAGTAGGAGTAGGTCGGACTTGTGTTTTGAGTTGCAACAATTGTGTAGTTTCTATTGGCATGATGTTAATTTCCACCCCTAAGTCAACTAGCACATGAGGAATAGATGTATGTCCAATTTTGACAGTGACTGTAGGGTTTCCTGGGTCGCCATATTTAATAGGTGGGGTTTTTCATAACATCAGTTCAGACAAATCCCCCACTACGTGTACTGTGAGAGGGTCCCTGGGTTTTCATCTAGGTCTTTTGATACAAATATCTCTTATAGTCTTGGCATAAATAGGGACATCTCTTATTGCTTGCAATAGTGGAATATTAATGTGCAGATTTTGAAATTCTCTTAAGAGATTGAAAGATGGTAATTCCACAGGTTTGGTATTTGTCAGTCTTTCAGGGAACGGTGGGTTTGCTGACTCTATAATAGGTTGGTCAATTTCTTATGTATCAGCGGATGGTCTATCCCCTGAATCCTTGTCTGATTTTGAAGATGGAGCATCTTCAATTATTGGCTCGACTATTCTCCCTGATCTTAATTTGATTTCATCACAAGGCATAGGAGTAATAGACAAGGTTGGCACATTGTGTATATCTATGTTCTAAACGGCCTTATTATTTGGGTTTGGGTTAGGTTACACAGGCATCTATGTTCGTAAGGGAGGATTGTTCAGTGGGGCATTGGGAGGTAACTGCAGCTATTGCTGCTGGTACTGGGGTTGGAACTATTGTTGATAGTGGTTTGGTTGGTGATGGTTTTGAAAATTGAGATGTTGTTGAGGGCCTCTCCAATATGGGTTCCATTGTCCATGATGATTATGTTGCATAGGTAACCATGCATTGGGATCTTGATAGGGGGGTGGCATTTGATTTGGAGGGGGGGAATTCGTTTGGCCAAATAGTGGTTGAATGTTCCAATAATTAAGTGCTGCAGGAGAGAATTGAGAGTTCATACCTTGACCTCTTGGCTGCCATTGTCTTCTTTGTGTTATTAGATAGACAACCTCTGCTTCCTCATTAGTTGCCTTCATTGATGCTTTTACTCCTGGTAGAGAGGGACATTGGTTAGTAGCATGATCTAATTCACAAATAAGACATACCTAGACACTGTTCAATGGGCATTCCTTTGGTGGATTTTTCTTTCTACATTTCGGACATAAAATGCACAATGATTGCTCTAATTTTTCTTTTTTCTGCTTGACCTGCAAAGTATCCATCTGTGAAGCAAAAGAGTTAATCATTTATGTTTTGAAATTTTCTAACAAATTACCTATTTCTGCTCTTGTTTCTCCTCCATTGGCTGATTTCTGTACCCTTGAAAAAGTGGTATCTTTGGTAGCTGACTTATTCCTTCTAGATCCTCGAGAACATATTTTACAAAGATCTACAATGTCCTCATAGGATTCCTTAGATATATCTCCCTTGCCAAGCATATTTAGCATATCTAAACAATCTTCTCTAACTCCTTTTAGCAAAATATTTTTCAGAATGTCCTTAATCACATCTGGATGTCTAGACCTTTGTAGATTATACTGGAGTCGCTCCCCAAAATCCTCAAGGGTCTCATGCTCCTTCTGAGACATCTTGAACAATTCCACTCTTTGTTCTCTTGTTCCGTAGTAGTCTTGGTAATTGTTCAGGAAAAGTTGCCTCAGTTGTACCCATGTTGAAATGTTCTCTCCTCCAAGGCTCATGAACCATCTTAATGCATTACCCTTCAATATAGCTGGAAACAGTTTAAGCTTTTGTGTAGTGGTAGTGAAGTCATGATTTCTACACAAAATATCAAATTCAAATAGAAACTCATCCAGATCCTCAGTAGACAATCCATGAAAATTTGGCAGAGCTGAGAGAGGTATGTTTTTCATAGGAGCCATCCCTCGTGTGGGAACATTAGAAATAGGAAAAACCATGGTAGAGATAGTATTTTCATTGTTTACCTGATCTTCGTTGTTCTGTGGATTCTCTTGGTGGAGCTCTTCTTCATTATCCCCTTGATTTTCCATATGTGTTCTTTCTCTCCACTCAATGCGAACAACGTCCCACTCTTCTTTAGTGACTATCCGACCGTTGATCTGATAAACAACTTCTTCTAGATTTTCCCTGTTCCAAGCTATACTTCCTTGATCTTCAATGTCCTCCAGTGTTTCTTGCTGATTTGTTTGTAACAAATCTTCAGCTTCGACTTCAGCTTCAACTTCATTCCTTGATGAAAATGATGTTTCGAGAAGGGGTAGTTCTGATGACTGAGGATTACATCTTCTTGAAGGATTTGCAGGGTGAAAAATAGATCCCGAAGAAGAATCTTCTTTGGTTATAATCTCATCAACAAAGGTTTGCCTTCGCAGTGTAGGATTTCTTCCTCCACGTCCTCCGGTAGCTGTAAGGTTAGTATTTTGGGTGATACATCCTCGCATTCCTCAATTCATGCAGACTGCTCATGCCTAAGAAAGAAAACTAATGTTCTTGCAAAAATCTATAATTATCTTCCCCGACAATGGTGCCAAAATGTTGGGCACTTTAATTGTCTAAATAAATAGAAATTAAGGTGTTCAATATAAATTGTCAACTCATGGAAATCTATTATTTCAAGATAATTGTGCACAGTCTATGCTAGATTATGAAAGAAACTCTAATCTAATTGTAGTAGGGAAGTTTAAAAAAAAAAAGAAACAAAAATTATCACTGACACAATTGTGATGATACAGCTGGAGTTCTACATAATTGAAATCATAGTTGAAATCTAAACTGATGAGTATATAAGAACCCTGGATTACCTACTCTAGTCTAACTTTTTATTTTACTTTTGCAGGAAGAAGTTCTATACTAATTGCAGAAAGGAAATCTACTTATTACAAGAAATTAATTCACACTTTTTATGTTATTTTACTTGGAACAAGATTTTAATCTAATGCAGAAAAATGGAAAGCAGTTCTCTAGCAGTGTTCAACAATGGACTTCTAATTCTCATGAGACAGATGTATGTGCATCTAATCAAGGGAACTAGACTGTAACAACAATCATATTCTAGAAATGTTTTAACAGATGAATTATTTATATTAAAACAACTAATCTAGAATTCAAAACAGAGGGGAATCTATGAGGAAGGTGGGCCCTTTCCTTCTCACTGAATCCACTCAAAGAAATAGGCTACAATCCGTTAAAGAATCTCAATCCACTCTTTTATTGATTTGCCAAAATGTTCGTATACAATAATATTTACTTTACTTCACTTTCTCACAGTAAAATATCCCTCCCTCTGATTACAAAAGCTCTACTAGTTAAAGTCAGATTCAGTTAAAAAAAAATCAAAACAACCTTGAGAATCCCCGATTCTCAAGCTGTTTGTTTGATATCATTAATGCAAGATCTAGAACTGATCTCATAAACCAAAACATGTAACAACGAGTGTAACAACTTTCAGGATCGACGACATTTGTTGCACCAGTTGTGTCACAGTAGAATCGGTGGCATTTGTTGCAGCAATCATGTAACAACAGAATTGGTGGCACCTGTTGCAGCAGACATGTAACAACTTCCAAGATTGGCGCATAGCTATAAGACATTCCAAGATTGGCACATTACTGTAATAGCTTCCAAGATTGGTGCATAGCTGTAACCGCTAGTGTAACAACAACGACCATTCTTCAAGACTTGGCTATTCTAATCATTTTGATCATTAGTTGAATCATTTTATGGGTAAAACATGTGAAATGTTACCAATCAAACATGCTAAGTAAATGAAAATATAAAAGAAGGATAAATGATTCATACCTTGGAAAAAAGGTCTTTGCCTGCATTATAGTAGGCATTATCTTGGAAATGAGAAGGTTGAATGGACAAAAGATGTGGTGAAAAAGGGACATTTCTGGGTCCTAACAATAATCAGACAAGGAATCGGGGGAAAAACCATATGTTGATATGAAATAAGTTGATGAACCTATCGTAGAATTAGCAGAACCCCCATTCCCTGAAAGATTGGAAATTACCAAAGCCGTGGAATTACCATCCTTCAATCTCTTAGGAGAGTTTCAAAATATGCATGTTACAATTCCACTATTACAAGCGATTAAGGATGTCCCTATTTATGCCAAGATTGTGAGAGAGCTTTGCATCAAAAATCCTGGAAGAAAACCTAGGGACCCCCTTATAGTTCATGTAGTGGGAGAATTGTCTGAACTGATGTTAGGCAAAACCCCACCTATTAAATATGGTGACCCAGGAAACCCTACAGTCACTGTCAAAATTGGACAAACATTTATTCCCAAAGTGCTTGTTGATTTAGGGGCAACAATTAACATTATGCCAATAGAGATGACACAATTGTTGTAACTTAGAACACAAGTCTGACCTACTCCTACTATTTTAGAGTTAGCTGATCGTTCTAGTATTAAACCAGAAGGAGTAATCGATGATCTAGTTCTTTCAGTTGATTCATTGGAGTATCCTACTGATTTTTTCGTATTGCAACCTAAAAATCGCCTGGGGGGTTATCCTCTAATTCTAGGGAGACCATGGTTAGCTACAGCTGATGCATTCATTGGTTGTAGATCAGGTTCAATGACCATCTATGATGGTTATGATACCAAGAAACTTACCCTTTATCCTCATGCTACACCCAGTGTGGAACCCAAAAATTCTTTATGGATGGACCTTGAGGATAAAAGTGCCTTGCCTGTACTAACCATAGGAAAAGCCCCAAGTTTCAAAGAAGGATGAGCTAATCAATAGCTCTACCAGTGACCCCTTTGCTATTACACAAAACACTTACAATCGATTGAGTAGAATCTTCGACCCTACTGCCTAGGAAGGAGTGAGCCCAGATATGTTCCCTGAAACTGTTGTAAATCAAGTTAATTCAGCTGCAACAACAGATGCTGAAACAAACGAATTATTTCCTAAAGTCAGTTCTAAGAGCATTGATGTAGAAATCAAACCTGGAAAAACCCTGAACATCAATCCTGATTTATCTTCTGCTGAAACTCGTTGTTTGATGAAGTTATTGATTGAACATAAGGAAGCATTTGCTTGGTATTACATGTAATGAACCTCATTATCACACAATTTTTTTTGTTTTTTGTTTTTTTTTTCTATTTCCTTTTAATCTTAGTTTATATAGATATTTGTCAAAACAGAATGTATGAACTCCATTATAAGATCGGTTAAAACTCTGTTCGTAAAATTTCAAAGGGAAAGCCTCTAATCTCTACCTACCACAAGAGGTCCCTTTCACTTCCATTCCATTTACCCTCTTGTGTAATGGATCATGTGTAAAAAAAATGGGTCACATAACCCCTATTATGATTCACTCCTTTTAAAACATCGGGATTTCATATTTGCGCACATGTCTAACTGATTAAATTTGAACCCTAGGTGACTTTACTTTGTTTTCCCACCATACGACTCATCGAGTTGAGTTTTAAAATCAGGTAACTAATCTATCCACCATGTCTCGCTTAAATTGATGGTCCTTAGTACAAGGGTTAAATTCATGTGGCAGTTAATACATCCAGAAGCCAGTGGACATTCCACCATGAGGATCGGACTGCTGACTCACGATAACATCGAGGAAAGGAAGGGGTTTTTCCTCTAGTCGAGTCACGAGGGTTTTAAACATGGCACTTATTAAATGGGAGGAATGGTCCTCTGTCAAGGCAATTAAGGCTCCGTAAGTTTTTATTAAATGTAGGCCTGCGAGTTCTATTGAAATTACTGGGATCTATATTCAATAGTCATACCAGTTCTGACACTGTCACATGGCCAACCGCCCTCCGTTCTCTTCACATTTACTTCGACATGACAGGACACCCTTTAGGGTTGAAGTGGGATCACCATTGTCATTGTTGAGTTCTGCGAGGAGGCCCTGTGTAACAAATCTTTCAGGCACAGTGTATTTTCATGGTAATCGCTCCAGAGTTGTGAAAGACAACACGGTCCTTATCCCTGGTAAGTTTTCTCATTACACATTACTTTCTGGTTGTTAAATGAGATAATGCATTTCCTAGATTCTTCTTTGGTATAGCTTCTTTGTATTGTTTTATCATTACGCATTACTTTCTGGTTGTTAAATGAGATAATGCATTTCCCAGATTCTTCTCTGGTGTAACTTCTCTGTGTTGTTTCCGAAGTTATCCTAAATCCTGTGGGGAAATTTCCTTTGAATTTATCTATGTTTTGTCTCTGGTTTTAGGGGAGTATATTCATTTGTTTTATTTTTGTTTACGCTTTGTGAGAAAGGGTTTTGTAACCTCCCATTTTATTTCCCTATGCTGAATCTTTTGATTGATGTCTAGACTTAAGACCTCTGCAGAGCTTTGAATAGCTCCATGATGATATTTTTTTTTGCAATGCCTCCAATAATACTTACAGTAGTCACTACCCTAGTCGTGCTCTGTTCGATTCAGTTAAATAGTTGGAAAATCGCTGTAACATTAAAAATACTTATAACTACTATATGTGATTCAGTTCTAGATGGTATTGTGTGGTTTTCTAGTTCGGTATGAAAAGTTTTATTCCATGTTGGTGTACAGTTTGAATTAAATATTTACGAGGAAACTACTGCTGTTTATTTCTGTTTTTCATTGGAATCAGTACTTGTTGTACAAGGACTTCCTCCTTGTAAAAATCTCTTCGTTTCAGTGCTTGTATAATCCACTAATGATGGGCCCTATTTTATGCGAGGGTACCCATCAGAGAATTAATGAGTCATTCACCTTTGGCCCAGGCATCTGTCCAGTTGGAAATGTGACTAGGAAAAGATATGAAAGCCATGTCGATCTGTCAAACATAAGTTAAGTAGTATCACAAAACTTCCTTACTAACTGTCATCATTCTATTGGTATTTTATCACTTTTATCTATGATTACTGATATTCTAAATGTTACTTCTTTCAGGGCTTTTTACTTACTCATGGATCTTGGGTACTCGGTTCCTGCCTTTGGCACAAAAGGTATTTGAGTTCCCTTTGTAGGCCTTCCCAGAGTTTCAACAGTGCAAGGGCACGACCTCTTCCTGGATTTCTAGATGTTCAATATAGTTTTGTTCTATTGCCTCCAATAGTTGGGATGAGGGGGCCCTCCAGTTGTATTCGTCTCTTTCTGGTCCGACTACTATGTATAAATATTATTGTACAGGACTTTATTTTAATTGAATAGTGTACTGAGTCGAGTATTTTTATCTCAATCATTCCTCTATTTAGTCTCATCCCAAACTTTGTAATTTATTTGTCGTTACTATCGTTTAGAATGTATTCAGCTTCGAATGTTAATTACATAGTCTGAAATCCAGTCTAGTATGGTGTAAAAGGAACTTGAGAAAAAAATCCCGGGGTTTATACTTATTATAATGACTCCGTTACATAGAAATTACATATTATAATTAATTGAGAGTATAAGACTTTTCATATGATTGTCTCATTTTTCTTTTGGGGTTGTTGATGCACATTATGATTCTGTAGTTTCCTCCTCTGGGATTTGGAAAATATTTCTTCCTTACTCTCGACTTATGGCTCATGATAAAAGTTTGACGGTCCATTTTACTATTACTTTCCCATATGAGTTTGTTGCTATTAGTCTAACATAATTCCTAGGATGAGTTATACTCCTTTATTGCTACAGTTTCACGGAAATTCCAGATATGTGAAAGTCAAGTCCTGGGTTCCAGAATGGTCTTTGGATCCATTGACCCTCAAGCCTTTAATATTCGATTACAGATAAGCATTTGACAAAGTTAGGTTTCGTTTAACATTAATTCCAATCATTTAAGGCATAGTTGACTAGATCTAATCATTTCCAATTTACGACTAATGCCTTACTGATATACCTATATACCTATATACCTTTGTACTGATATACATTTACAAATATACCTATATATGTGTATATATTTACTACAATTCTACTGTAATGGAGTCTTGAAATTTCCAGAATTATTTTCATACGTAT
>JZKD02S1676189.1:239516-252091 GCA_000966675.3 Picea glauca
TATTAGAAAATGTAGTCATTAAAAAAATGCTAAAGCTATAAGAGATATTCACCTAAAGGTTCATATACCCTTAATAAAATAAAATCCAAAGAGAAGTCAATGCTCTCAAATCAAGTATAAAATAGATATTCAAATTACAATAATTAGGTAGAAGAGATATCCAAATTAATTATAGGTAATGTTTATACAATAAAATTTTGAGATAGAAGAGATGTTCAACTCTTTTTTGGTTTGTGTGTTAACGATAAAATAAAATGTTCAAAATATTCAAAATAAAAAAGATGTTCAATTTAACTTTAATTTATATAATGCTCGTAAAATAACATAAAAATTGGAATGAGTTAAAATTTGGAACAAGATATTATTACAATAGAAAATATAATGATTGAAAAACACAATAGAAAATATTATTGGTGTAATGGTTGAAAAACACAGATAAAATATGGTCGAACCATATTTTATCTGTGTTTTTTAAGAACGATCTGGAGTTTTTTATACATGTACCATTTTTATAAATATCATATTTGGAAATATGTTTGAAGATAATCAAAAAAAGTCATCAAAATTTGGAATGCACTTTCAATGAAAAATAAAAATTTCTAGAACGTAAACATGTGTCACTTGTTTAAAAACACCATAATGGTATTCCATCTTCAATTATTCGTTCATGATCGACTTTGGACATTTTCCATTTTTTTTTTTTTTTTTTTATATTGAACTTCTTTTAACTTTATGCGCACTGCACATACCAAATGACTATATTGACAACTTGTGACATCTGAATGGTAGTCTTGAAAGTGAACATGAGTATCGGTTTGATGGGTTTCTTGAAAAAAATATCATTTCAATACAATGGATCATCTTTTATATATAAAACTGTTATCATCAAAATCTTCTAATAGCCTCATCTTTTGTTCCATGCATCACATTAAATAATATTTCACGTTTTCAGTGTTGTCTATAGGTTCAACCATGGCAAAAACATCTCCTGCAAATAATTGGATATATTGGACAATAAATAATTCATGTTAGATTATCACACAAGTACATCTACAAGTTATTTGAAAAAAATTAAACATAAAATTTTTACCTTCTCTAACAAGATCATAAACTCTATCGCCATCAACCGACACTATAGTTTCATTTGATTCCATCTCCTCTGAGCTTGCAAGTGGCATTTTCCCTTTTACATTAAGTTCAGTATGTCTCCAAGCTTTAACATATCCTGCATTTTCGTTCTCGCAAATATCTATGGATTCTGTGTCCTCTATGCAAACTGAACAAAAACAAGAGGCATTTCTTCTATCAAATGCAAACCCATTTTGAAAACATTTTGTTTTAACTGAATGTATTTTTTGTGTCCTAGGTATTGTACTGGCGTCATATGGGATTGATCTATTTACATCTTCGATTCCAACATACCAAAAAAAACTGCACAAGAAAAGAACTTGTTAACTTGAAATTTCTCAAGAAAATGATTGAAGATTGAATATAAATTTGAACACGTTCAAATTTATATATCCTGTGTACATACATGTAACATTTATCTATAGACACACCTACGCACATCCCTTGACGAATTATATTTATGGATTAGCTCCATTTTTCACCATTCAACAACTTGTTCAGTGGATTCAAATCGATCATCATGAGGGTTCAACTGATACCTTCAAAGTGTTTGTTTTATACATGATCCTGCACTATCGTGCTCTCCTTTTCCATGACTAGTCTCAAAAAAATTCCAACAATGTGTAATGTTTAATTTTTTATGAAGACGACATAACCAATAGAATGATCGTGCAGATTTGAACTGACCTGCACACCCATCAGACCATATCCAATGTCGATCGAATCTGATTTCGCATTATTTTAATGAATCATAAAATTTATCAAAACAATGTTGTGCATAATGTGTGTCCTATGCTCGATCATCACTTATATAAAAGTGATATTCTTTAATAACATGTTGATTGTCATTGGTGCTTTCTATGTTATCAAGACTCTGTTGAGCATGTGTATATAGAACGTGGACAAATATTGTGACTTGATTATAATGATAATATTCACTCTGTATTTCTTTTTGTGCAACGAATGTGTAATTCTCTGCAAATTTAACTACAGACAAAATTGTCCCTGGTGGAAACACTTCATGGGATTATTTAAATTGTAGATATTGCCATCGAGCTCTATGTGAATGCTTGGTGTATTTATAGATTTCTTCCTCAAAATTCTTCAAAAAATCTATCATGCAGATTTTATCTACCTTCAAATCAATTCTTTTGGAAATAAAATTTGAAGAATGTGGAGCCGTGCTGCTCATATATTCATATCTTTTCCAATTGACTCTTATATTAGAAAATGATTGATCATTCATATCAATATGATACTTTGAATGAAACAAACTTAGATTTCCACAACAATCACATTTATTTCCACCAACACATTTTTTTTTGTAAAATAAATCATCATCTTTTTTTTCACATAGAATTTTAGATACAAAATCATGGAATGTGGAAGGATGAGGTGATCCTGGCCATAAAGTTTTACCAAAATCCAAAAAAGTGTCGTAATACAACTCAAATTCCACATGATAACGATAACAACAAGTGTCACGGACAATGATGGGTCTAACAAACCATGGTTTTTGTTGCACAAATGTATTGATGGAAATTTTAACTTCTTTGTGCTCTTCTTTGAACTTATTGAACATCTCTATTTGTGTCATTGACAATATATGTTTTGGATGTTTTTCATATTGTTTTTGTGCTATTCTTTGTCACAACACATCCCTTGTATGTGGTGAAACACGAGATTCTTCCAACCAACAATTATGGGCCAATTCTTTAACATTTTCTACAAGTCTGTCTTTGTAGGGTTGTCTAGAAATCACTGTCCAACAAGCCAATTAGTCATTTACATCTATTTGGAAACATAATTTTCTATGTTTGTGCAATTGTTTTCTTGATGTTCCCATCGTTTTTTCCATGTGTTGTGTCAAACGATCTTTTATATTGCTAGATGAAACAACTACTGTTTGTATCGATCTACATGCAACACAGACATCTTCTTTTCAAGATTTTCCAAAAGCTTTTAATACACTAGCCATATTGTTAAAGACATTATGTTTCACCTTTGTATCATTTGTCGACTTTTGAATACCCAATAATGATGTAGCTTCTTTTAACTTTCTTGACTTCATTAGACAAAACAAAAGTTGAGCTTCTACTATTACTGATTCATCATTGAAAAAAGTAGGATACATATTCTTAGTTCGATATCTTATATAATGCTTAGCTTTTTTCTTCCCAAATTTGTCAGTATCAACATTTTCTAACATTTTATCATCAATGTTGATAGATTCTCCTGCATATTTCAATTTAAAGTTTATATTAAAAAACATAACCCGAACACAAATTCACTAAATTATATATACTTGAGTGTTCATCTTGTATTATCTAAATTTATGTACATACCTATAGGTGATTTGTCTTCTGCTTCAATTTTGGTTTCAACGCCTTCTGCTTCAATTTCGGTTTCAACGTCTTCTTCTACATTATGAGACAAATCTATTTATGTTTTTTGAAAAATATCAAATCGTAATTACAATCAATTATATTATTTACAATATTTTAAATTTGAATTCTATACTTTGAATTCTGTACTTTCTAAATACAGTCCCAATGTGTGTCGTGTGCTCGATCATCATATGTGCATGCATACCTGGTTGAACTTCTTCTTGTCGAAAATATCTATTGATATTATCATCGTTTTTTTCTTCAATATTTGCACTTTCTTGTTTCTTTCTCCGATAAAGCTTTTTCCTTTGTTCAATTTGGCGAGTATCATCTCGAGTGTGATCAAATTTTCTTTTGCACAAACTTTTGTTTCCCATGACTTTTATAGTTATCTATAAAAGATATGTTCAACAAAGAATTCACCTTGAAAAAATGCTCAACATTTATCTTTCAACATATAAATTGTTATTCCAATAAAAACTTGAACAAACATCAATTACCTTATTCAACAAAACCCAAAAAGATGATTCGAAACTTTGTTTAAGTGCTCTAAAAATCCATCATGTATCGATATCGATCCTCCATTTAAGTCTATGGAACAGAGGGAAGAAATAAAGAAAGAAAAGAATACAACTGCAATCAGTAATAGAAATGATTTGAAATCCCTATCCCTGAGCTTATATCTGTTTATCCATCCGATGAATTGTGTTAAATGTGTTCGACTGGAAGCCTATTTATACAATTTGGCGCGACATAAAATGATATGACGCGTCTTTTCATTTTTTCTGACCGACGAAATTCGCTAAACATCCTTTCGGCCGAACGAAGTTTTTTTCAACTAAAAACCTTGGAAACCATTCAGTTTTGACGGTTTCCATTATATTTTAGTCTTTCGGCTGAAATAATTGTTTTTCGGCTGAAAGATTATTGTAATTTGAATATTTTTCTACATAATGACCTGAATGTGTTCTAGGTTTATTCCTAGCCTCATCACTCTTCTTCTTATGATAGTCTTTAACAATATGTTTAGGTCGACCACAATAAAAATGACTCTTTGACTCAGTCCTGTTAAGTTGCATACCTTGATTCGACCTTGGAGATGTTAATATTATGGTAGTTGCGGGAGGTATTTACCCCCACGTGTGAACCTGACGAGAATAGAGGACTTTGGGAAGTAAGAGAAACCCTAATGAGTTGTCTAATAACCCTAGAAGCCTTGTCGGCTCAAGAAGATAATTTATATTAGGCTATTAGCCTCCAAGAGAAGAAGTCATCCAGAAATAATAATAATATACTGAACAAACACTTATCTAGAAGGAGAAGTCGGCCCCAACAAAATTGGCAGGATTACTATAAATACAGGGCGCTAGTTCTCATTTGTAGCATCTCAGAATTGTAGTTCTACAGTTTGGTGCGCACTGCAGTTGCAGTCTTGTGCGCAGGTTTGGAGGAAGAGCTGGTGCAGCTGCAACAGCAACAAGTTCTCAGTATTGGCTTGAATATCTCTTGGCTAGGGTTTGGAACATCTTATCAGTCTTTGTTGATGTGCTATCCTTGGGGAAATGTGCGCTACCCTTTGTTTGGCTGTCTAGCCTAGGGTTTGCTTTCGGAGTAATTCTCAGTCAAGGTTAAGGTGCTCGGAGGGAGGCTTCGGCCTATGGTTGGGTGACGAAGGTATCGTCAATGGTAAAATGAGCACACCATCTTCTATATTATAATATGTTATGGGCCCACACCCCTTCAGTCAACCTAAAACATTGGAAGGAAACATAGCCGCTAGATATTGAGCTCGTTGAGGTATTGCTGCTAGGGTTACTAGCAGGAGCAATTTCCAAAAGCACTGCAGTTAGGGTTACTAGCAGAAGCAATAGCAAAAAACCTAAACCTATTATTGAGGAAACTTAAGTGACGAGATTGACCTAATCTCCAAATAGATCAGTGTGCCCTAACCCAACACATCTCCCGGTACTTTCAGAAGGCCAAGACATGAAGTTTGGATTTCTAGTCAAATCTAGGGTTTGACCAAGTCAAGCAAGCCATGACGAACTCTATGAAGTCTGAGAACAAGATAAATGGAGCCTCTAACTTTAGAGCATGGAAGACAAGGATTGACCACACCCTTGCTAAGAATAAAGTACTGGATATTGTGAAAGGAAAGATCATGAAGCTAGAGTTTGAAGAAGGAGAAGAGAAGGAACCGCAGAACATTGCAGCTATGGAGAAGTTCAAATATGTTGACATCAATGCCATGAGTATCATAGTGGATTCCATAAAAGACCACTTGATACCCTACATCTCCCATCTTGACTCATCAAAGAAGATGTACAATGCCCTAACAAATCTCTTCTCAGTTAGAAACATCAGACAAGTTATGAGTATGAAGAATGAGCTCCGTAAAATGAAGATGAATGACGACGACAGCATAACATCATACTTTGTAAGGATCTCCCAGTTAAGATATCAACTACAAGCTATTGAAGAGATCACTTGAGAAAAGGAATTGGTGAACATAGTACTCAATGGTCTTCCCAAGACACGGGATGCATTTGCCGCAAGCATGAACACAAGGAAGGAGTACCTGACATTTAAAGAACTTTGGACTTGCTGTGCTCAAGAAGAATCAAGAATCAATGAAAAAGAGAAACCCCAAAAGAAGTACGATGATCAAGCCTTAACAACAAGATTCAAGAACTTCAGGGAAAAAAGAAAGTTCGATTCAAAAAGGAAGCCAAAACAGAGAAAAGACATTTCAGAAATACAATGCTTCAACTGTTAAAAGTACGGTCACTACAGGAATCAGTGTATTGAGCTAAAGAAAAGGAAGGAGAAACACGAAGCATCGATTGCCGAAGAAAATGAACCTACAAATAAGACTAAGCAGGATGGAAGAGACTTCTTCTACTAAAAGGTAACAACACTCTTCTTATTTCTTGAACATATCTTGCTTGCATCGTCTTTGTACATATCTTGTATATCCATCTCTTGGAAAATAATGTGTTCCAAGAAGAACTATACCTATGGAATAACAACAAGATAAGAATGAATATCATTAGATAATACACATGAAAGGATGAATCATGTGGAAGCTACTGCAAGATAAGCCAAATCAATCATGAAGAGACTTAGAAGTCAAACATCAAGAGGAATTAGAGAAAGACTTATGACGACAACTAAGATGGAAGCGTGGACTCTGTCAGATAGAAGAGCCAATTATATATTGCAGAAGACAATAAGGATGCAGATGGAAGTATGGACTCTATTAGATGGAGGGAGCCGATCATATGCACTCTTACATGAAGCAAGGATTAGGAGGGAGCTAATCCTGTGACCCATTGAAGATGATGAAATGCATTTATCCATGGTAGCAGCCATGAAAGACAATACGTGTTCAGCTCAACCGCAAAAGAAGACCTTTTCGAAGAGAATCCTTAAAGTATTCCTGGTTTTCCATCCAAATCCATGATCCTATGATGAAAGGAAGAAGTGGAATCTCTAGAACATGGAATCTACAAGAAACTCCATGAACCCAAGAACTAAAGAAAAAAATAAAGAAGAACATGAAGATTCCAAGAAAGAAAGAAAAGCCAGAACAACCAGTCATTACATCAATAATCACAAGATTACCAAGCCTGATATGAAAGCAATCAAGCAGAAGAACTGAAAGTCGTGATGAAGAATAGTGTATGGAAGACTTATGAATGAAAG
This sequence comes from Picea glauca, assembly GCA_000966675.3. Taxonomy (NCBI): domain Eukaryota; kingdom Viridiplantae; phylum Streptophyta; class Pinopsida; order Pinales; family Pinaceae; genus Picea; species Picea glauca. The sequence continues at coordinate 246,737 of JZKD02S1676189.1, forward strand.
CATTGCGTGATCCAAAACTAGAGGTTCTCTCATATGGAGGGAGAATACTATGATGATTACTTGTTCCAGTACACTAGACACATCACTACATGAGTCATTTTATCATCTGCAACATCCATGAGTTGGAGTTTTACGTCAGATAAATGCAAAGAATGTTCTCCAGAGAAATTGGATAAAGAGCGTATGAAGAGAAATATAAAGACTTTGATACATACCAGAAAGAGACTCTTCTATGCAGATAAGAAGAAGACAACTTGGTGGAGAACCTCTAGTGCACAACAGAAGCGTGGTGAAGATTTCCTATAACATCAAGATGACTACTCAATAAATCAGATCTCATGATGACAGAAGAAGTGCTACTTAGATATGTTCCAGTTCTCCAACTATGATATACTCTATTGTTCAGATCTACATGAAGCCTTCACAAGTGTTCCAGACTAAAGTACATTTGAAATCAATCATTACATTATGCATGATGAAGTCCAGGAAGGAGAATTAAAGCTCGAGTATATTCCCACTGATGAGCAGACAATAGATATCCTGACAAAACCTCTATCCAGAATCAAGTTCATATATTTCCGAGAGAAGACGAGGATCGGGAAGATTCTCCAAACTAAGAAAAGGTACGAAAAAATATTTATTTTTGTGATTTAAGTAACTCTCCAGTTAGGAGGGAGCATTTATCTTTGTAATTGAAAAATAGTCCAGATTGGACAGATGCTTTCCTGTTCAAAAAGTGAATTGATATTTTTGACGGACAGTGACTTCCCATTGTAGTTAAATGGGAGGCAGACTGATTGCTGATGTATCATAGACAACTACTTCCCATTGTGGTTAACATGGGGAGTGGTCTAGGACAATCATTTTTCTTGGCAATCACTTTGAGTAGTGGTCAAGTAGAATGGTCCGCCTCGCCGGGAAATCATTCTTTCAAAGTTCACATTTGTGAGCAGTTTCGAAGAATGGTCCATTTTGGAGGTTGATGCAGGACAGACATTCCTCTAGGGTTATACATTCTCTCCAGGTTACACTTTGTTTTGTGTCGGAGGAATGGCCCAGGGTGGGGAATGGTCCGGACAGTTATTCCTCGAGGGCAGACACATTCTCTCCAGGTTACACTTTGTTTAGTGTCGGAAGAATGGCCCAGGGTGGGGGATAGTCTAGGCTCAACAATCAGGGACAGTCATTCCTTAGGGCAGACTCATTCTCTCTAGGTTACACTTTGTTTAGTGTCAGAGGAATGGCCCAGGGTTAGGAATGGTCCAAACATTTCTTAGGGTTTATACATTCTATCCAGGGTGCACTTTAATTAGTGTAGGAAGAATGGCCCAGGGTGAGAAATGGTCCAAGTTCAGAAATAAAAAATAATCCTTTCTTCCTTGTTTGTGAAGAATAGGGAAGATAGCCCATTGCTTATGAGGGCATATATTCTTTCAGATCTCACAAACGTGAGTGAAATATCTGTGCAAAGGATTCAGTTTATCTTTAACAATATTTTCTATGCAGGATGGCATTAGATGATTGTTATGGAGACTACCTGTCTCCAGACAGTAGAGATATACTACTGTGGTGGATATGTTCCACTATTCATGAGGCAGATATTCTTTCAGAGCTCACAGATGTGAGTGAAAGATTGGCCCAGATAATTCAATCTATATCATTAACATTGTTTCTGCGCAGATTGCTATCAAATGTTTGTTATGAAGATTATATGACAGTAGATGAAGACTACTGAGGCAGATATTCTTTCAGAGCTCACAAATGTGAGTGAAAGATTGGCCCAGACAAATCAGTTTATATCATAACATTGTTTCTATGCAGGATGCTATGGTGAATATGTTTCACTGTTCGCAGCCATACGTTGCTAATCAAGTACTCGTGTGTTACTTGATGTGGTAGTAAATCATTGGATTGTAGTTATATACTACTATGAATAGAAACAGGTGTGTTCTATCCTTGTTCTAATTACCTTGAAGACTATCAACAGTTTATTGGAGATAATGATCATTCAGATGAATGATGAACATAGTTTTTTCAGACGGAAAACAGTTCAGAGCTTTTACTCCTCTTGCATCACTTTATGGTGAGAGTGACTTATCCAACATCATATATAATTACTCAGATGAAGTATGGTTTCGAGAGATGATGCAGTTGATGGTGATGGTGATGCTCATGATCTAGTCATGAAATATTCTAGATGACTATATTGATGCTACCAGGTAAATGGTATATTTTGTGCTCAAGTCCATTACCTGTAAATACCTCTCTAGCTAGGAGGGAGTGTTAATATTATGGTAGATGTGGGAGGTATTTACCCCCATGTGTGAACCTGACGAGAATAGAGGACTCCGGGAAGCAAGAGAAACCCTAATGAGTTGGCTAATAACCCTAGAAGCCTTGTCATCTCAATAAGATAATTTATATTAGGTTATTAGTCTCCAAGAGAAGAAGTCAACCAGAAATAATAATAATATACTGAACAGACACTTATGTAGAAGGAGAAGTCGGCCCCAACAAAACTGACAGGATTACTATAAATACAGGGCGTCGATTCTCATTTGTAGCATCTCAGAATTGCAGTTCTGCAGTTTGGTGCACACTGCAGTTGCAGTCTTGTGCACAGGTTTGGAGGAAGAGCTGGTGCAGCTGTAACAAAAACAAGTTCTCAGTATTGGCTTGAATATATCTTGGCTAGGGTTTGGAACATCTGATTAGTCTTTGTTGATGCGCTATCCTTGGGGAAAGGTGCGCTACCCTTTGTTTGGCTATCTAGCCTAGGGTTTGCTTCCAGAGTAATTCTCAGTCAAGGTTAAGGTTCTCGAAGGGAGGCTTCGGCCTATGGTTGGGTGACGAAGGTATCGTCAATGGTAAAACGGGCACACCATCTTCTATATTCTAATAGGAGATTGTCTTCTCTGCGATGAACTGCCTCTCTACCATGAACTGCCTCCTCTGCCTCTTTCTCCTGATCTCCCTCTCACAGATCTCTTATTTGACCATAGTGCCAAATATTTATTTTGAGGCTTCATATTCCCATGCCTCTCTTCCTCTTGCAGCAAAATACCTGTCAGTTCTTCAAAAGTAGGAGGCTTCTCCCTTGCTGCGAGAATTGTTATGAACATCTGATAATCTTCTAGCATACCATTTAAGGTAATAGTGAGTAGAACGGTGTTGGAAACAGTTTCCCCTATATTTCCTAGCTTGTCTTTTACCTCTTTAGTGCGACCCAAAAATGAATTAACAGATTCATTTCCATCCATCTTAATGCCTAGTAATTTAGTTTTTAGGAACAAAATGTGATTTGTGTTGCTAGTTTCATACAATGCTTTAAGTGTTGTCCATGTTTCAGTAGAAGTTTTAGCTTGTTAATATGTGGAATTATGTTATCTTTAACAGACATGCGCAACAATACATTGGCCTTGTTTTCGCGCTTATCCCAGTCTTGGATCTGCGTTGTTGTCGCACCGGTAACCACATCTGGTTTCGCTTCATCTCCCTTCGCAATGGTTCAAACACCATAGCCCTCCATCAGGGTCTGTATTTTGAATTTCCAGTTAATGAAATTCGAGCCATCTAACTTGTTGGCTTCATTGAGGTAGGCCTCCGCCAAAGAATTCGCCATCTCTGCAAGTGAATCACCAAGAATATGCAATTTTTCGTCGCTCTGCCTCCGGATACCACCGATCCGATTCTATCTTAGTTCTCTAATGGATCTCCTGATTCAATGCACTTCAAATCTCCTCAACCTCTTGGATCTCTAGTTAAAATTGCAGATTCAATAATGTTTTACTCTCTTATCAAAAAAAATCCAATCATACTAATATATAAAAAAACTCACACTCATATGTATAAAAAAGGAATATAAATTTCTTAAAATAAATCATTTTTAATACACATACATCCACTTTTAAATAAAGTTTCTACCTCACTCACAAAGGTAAAGTTTAAACCTTACAAAGAATCCACTTTAATAAAAAAAAAACTCACTCTTTTTGAAAAAGAACCTTCACAATTTATTAAGCAATCTAAAATATAGATTCCCCTTTCTCATGTGCATGCATAAAAGAAGTCATGGTACTCTTATTCAATACTCCAAAAAAAACTTATGCTTCTTAAAAGCTCACGCTACCTCACTCAAAAGCCCACGCATGCACCAGATCTCAAAAGGTCACACTCTCCACAAAGCTTAATTCATGCATTCCTTACCAGAACTCACGCTATAACTTCATGCAAGTCGTGGCATCAATTTTAAATGCTCACTCAGCAAAAATATGCCAGCGATAATAGGAAAACAGAATGTAGTCGTCTTACTAGAACCAGTCTGGGCACACGCCATTAAATCCCAGCGAGCGAACGAAATAGGTATTGCATATTTATGCACCGGGGTCAGCTTAGAAAACTTGCACCTCTTGATATTGAGATTCAGAGCCTCGCCCAAATCAATTTCAGCAAAAGCATTCACAGAAGGAGGAGGTACATTGCCTCCGCTTGTCTCCACGGGAATGTCTTCGTATGCATCGAAGTTTATGCCCATGTTCTCCTGTTGAAAGAGGTCATCAACTTCACTTCACGGTCTCGAGCGCCACCTGAACGAGCAAGAAATATGAACGACACTCCTTGAAGGGTTAGAGGGGAGCGCTAGTGCTGGTGAACCACTGAAGGATGGGCACTGGGAAGAGCGAACAATGCTCTCTACGTGTGGAAGGGGGCAAGAGTGTCGACGCACTCTAACACTGTATAAGGGGGGCGTTGGTGAACTTCCAATATTAAATTTGAGATCGGATCTCGCTTCATAGAGCTGGATTTACAACTAGCTCTGATACCAATTTAAAATATGAGAAAACAATATACATGTGAGGCTATACTCACTTCAATATTTATTCAATGAAAACTGATTACATTATTATATAGGAAACTAACTTATTTAGACTGTTACAACAAACTCCAATAATTAGACTTTACTTATGCTATTGACTCGATGAACTGAAACTTACGACACGACTGACTCTTACTCCATTATTTCCAAGTGATACAAAAAAGTTATAATGTCACAGTAATCATTCCAAACAAAAAGCAATCCATGGATATGAACATTCGGTTATCTAAAAGCCCTGTATGAATCTTTTTAATTTTTGGACGCATTGTAATCTTTAGTAAATCTATATATAAATTTTATATTATTCTATTACAAAGTTAAATCACAATCTTATTGTACTACCTCCCAGGCAGTATACATAGTAATGAGTTCACTTTGACTACTCTATTAATTTGGGTTGACTTTAAAATTTTTGTAAAAAACTTAATGTGTAACATAACAAACTCAAAATTTTATTTTTTAATATGTAAAAAAAACTG
>JZKD02S1676191.1:0-46960 GCA_000966675.3 Picea glauca
CCCACTAAATAGAGAGTAAAATATGCACGACGGACAAAGTAGTCCGTCGAGATGCAGCTTTGCCAGCTCTCTGAAATCAATAAAAAATAATGCTTAGGGTTTTGTGATCGGCGAGAAACCTGCAAGGAAAATACATGCTGAATTAAATGATGAATTGATAGCCTAGAGTATAATCAGCTCAACGTTTTTGGTGCCGTTATCCACAATGGAAGTCTTCGCAGATCTGTGGTCGCTTATTTGTGCGAGTTTTAGCCCACATTTGGTCGATGAGTGAAATGAAGAGAATATGGCAACTGTGATGCATGGACTCTCCAGAAAACTGTAAGAATTTTCATTTCTTTTGCGAGCTTTTATGGGCTTTGAATTGCTTTAATTGCAGTACAGTGGACGGCGATTTGCCAGTAGCTGGTTTTTATGAACTCGACTCTCGTTAGTGGCTTTGAAATTTAGAGACGAGGAGGCTAACAATGTAAATAATGGTTAGCGGCTTTCGTTTGCAAATGGAGCGCAAGTACTTGCAAATTGTGATTGTTTTTATATCAAATCAAGTTATTCTGATCATGATATGTGGGTAAATAAGTATCAGAATGGAGGCTCTAAATTTCTGAAAGAGTCTTAACATAATCCTTTTCTTCTTATTGATCTTTGGCTTAATGACAGACCGCATAATGATTATCCTGGAGGGCTTTGAAATTTGTGACACCACGCCTCTTTGGATCGGATGATAAATATATTCTAAAGCGAACTGAATCGGATTTCAAGTTACAGTTCAAGTAAGTATCTTAACAACTTTGACTTATAATAACACATATAGTTTTGTTGGATTGATTGATTAAGGAAATCGAAGGCCATTTCCCTCCTCAGATTAGGATCAGTTCTAGTTTGGTCGACACGGGATTCAAGTCATATTTAAATAAATGTGCACTTTTTTCCAAATTCTAAAACACTTAAAATTAGGTTAAAAGATTTCACAAGTCGTTAATCTACATCGACATGCCAAACGGTTCCTTTCTGGATTTAGTGGAAGATTTAGGGTCTCTACAAAATATGCTCAGAGACTTATGCGTGAGGTAAAATTAATCGACGGATGTCAAGAAAAGCACTATGACTAATTCAAATTTTAGAAGTTAATCGAGTATGGATGTCAAGAAAATCTACAACTAGCACAGCCGCTAACTGGCGGCTGAGAACGCCGAAAGATATCGGTTGAGAACAGGTGTCTTCAATATAAAACGTTTGTGGTAATCTTTAATTCGTTTGTGGTAATATGAAATAGTTGCATGGTTTAATCTTACTTAATCATTTAAACGTGGCAATTATATATCCTTACAGTAATTTTTTAATGTGATTAGGTAAATGTTAAAAAGTAAACATGTTAACCGATGCCTTGATAAATGCAGAACAATAAATCTAACCCATGTCAAGACCTTTCGGCGTAATGACTAATGCAAATTTTCACCCATGTCAAGATTTATATTCATCTCGTTGTGGATAAAACAATGTCACATTGGTCAAACAGATCAACAGGAATCGTGATAGGTTTTTCGATAATTTTTTTGTTTGATTTTGCCCAAAATCCTGTGATGAATGGTTGAATCTGCAGATTTGAATAGCTAAATTTGTATAATCAAAATGTTTCAGAATTTTTCATCACACTAAATCCATTTATACATTAAAAATATAATTTAAACAAAAAAACTATAAAAAATCCTATAAAATAAAACGTTTACCCAACGCCATAGTGATTTATGATCTCCAAGTAGTATACAGCAAGTAATAGTTAAGCACTGTGCAGAGTTTAGGCACGGAGACAGATATTCTGCCCTACCAAGCGTTAGGCTAACGCTTAGCCCAGTACGCTTGTACGGGTTGTCAATACGATCAGAGTTTCAGGGTTCCTACTTTTATAATGTTCAGCGAATAAATGTCATTATTTCAAAAATAATTAAATGTTTAAAGTGCATGTTGGAAAGGAAATTTTATCTTGGACTGTTTGGAAAGTGGCCCAATTTTGGATTGACAGAGAATCCAATCATAATTTATGGTTATAAGTGAGGCCTCTTACGAAGAGATTTAAAAAACAGAGTAAGCTAATTTAACAAAGATTTTAAAGAGGGAATATTAATGAGCAGTGAGTAAATTATTAGCTCTCACTGCATTGTGCATAGTTTCAGTGTAATGTGTATTTAATGGACAGGATGTACTATTGATTCACTGTATGGTGCATCTTGTGATTTGATGATGAATAATGTGTATTTAATGGATTTAAAAACAGGATGTACTATTGACTTACTGCATGGTGCTTAGTATTTCTAAAAACCAGAACAGAGTTATCTAATGTATAAAAACAATCTATTTTTAATTTTTAAAAAATAATTGAATTTGATAAAATTTTCAGGAATGAGAATTCTACATAATCAAAGTTTAATGCATAGCAGAAGTTTGCTTCAGACTACAATCAATATTGTTCTGAACTAATCAAAATTTAGATTTGTTTGATCACTTATTTGTTGGATCACTAGCTTTTGACATGGGAAGGGAATATTGCTACAAGATTTACTTATTCTTTAAAAAAGGCATTATCCAGTGTTTTATATTTGATTGGGATGGAAACCCTCCTAGAATCTTTGAATGACATTAATATGGACAGGATGCACCATTGGCTCACTGCATGGTGTTTAATATTCCAAAAAAACAATGTTAACTTTAGTGTATAAAAGGAATTTATTTTTAATTTAAAAAAAACAATAAAATTGGTCAAATTTTAAGAAGGAGAGTTCTACATAATCAAATTTTAATGCATGATAAAAGTTTGCTTTAAAGACAATTGATAGACTTCTGAATCAATCCAAATTTTGATTTGTTTGATCCCTTATTTGTTGGATCACTAACTTTTGACACTAGAAAGGAATATTGCTACAAGATTTACTTATTCCTTAAAAAAAGACATTATCTAGTGTTTTATTTTCATTGTGAGTCCTAAAATCTTTGAATGACACTAATTTGACTTTTATAGGCTAAGATTTTCGATTTGTTTTACACTTGGTATGTGTGTGAAACTTCTTAATGGTATATGTAGCAAAATATTCACTTTCAATTGTTGTCTAGAGCCTTGTGCATGGTCCGTAAATATTAAAAATCTCTTTTAGAACATAATATGGTGATGGTCCTCCTTGGACCATGTCAAGGCTTCAAAAAAACATGCATAGTGCATAAATCCTTACAATGATGTCTAAATGGCACTTGTAGGCCAAAGATTCCATTTATAGTGGTTGTGAGTTTGTTTGTAACCCTCTCCCTAGTTTATGAGCATTTGTTAGGTAGCTAGAGAGGTAGTGGGGGCCTAAGAGGGCCCATAGTGATAATAGTGGAGATCATTCAATATAAGGTGGACTAGGTTCACTATAGTATTAAATAAGGCCTACTATGGTAGTTTTATATAATGAATGTAGGAGGACTTACTAGAAAGTTATACTTCTAGAAGGTTCCTCCTCTAGAATGTTCTTAGATGGTTAATAACACTATGTAAAGGGGTTCAAACAATGTAATGGGATATGAAGAGAAGTATTGTATTTGGAGTGGTATCTCAATAGGAGGATGCTCCCTCAAAGAAGAAAGTGAACATGAGAGTATCCCTTCCATAATAGGATCAATTTTATGGTGTTGCCCTACCCTAAGGGTTTGATAATAATAAAGAAGATTTTTCGTATTGTTCTTGTATATATACTGTGGTTCTTTTGTATTCAATATTTGGTGCTTAACAAGTGGTATCGGAGCACTTTCATTGGCAAGTAGAGTGGACAATTTATTTATTTTTGCAGATTTTTCTGGAGAAGAAAAAGAGGGTAGCAACATTCTGGACATTTTTTGTATATTTTTGTGCAAAATTTGCAAAAACGGGTTGTATATATCTGAGTTCCTCTCATAAAAACACCCAATAAAAAAAAAAAATCGTCCGAAACAGAGTCTGGGAAGTAAGTTATTGAAGTTTTAAAATATGTTATTTTCAGGGTTTTTCCGCGGACGTCCGTGTGATTTTTATGATTTATGTAGCTGCTGAGAATTAATTTTCCAAAAAAAATTCATATCTGAGTTAATCTCACAATTTCACCCAATTTGAAAAAAAAATCATCTAAATCGAAGCTTTGGAAGTAAATATATTGCTGTCAATTTAAAATCAGTCATTTTTTAGGGTTTTTCGTGATGATGACGGGACTGCAAAGTTCATAACTTTTCATAGGGTGCTCAGATTGCTACCAAATTAGTGCCATTGGTGATCTGGATTATTTTCGGCATGAAATGAGAGCGGAGATATAATAAATAAATGCACAAAGATATCGTGGATATCCAATAATATAACAACAATGTATCAGAGATATAACCATAAACACATAGATACAGTAATACATGATTTCTATTAATGAAATAAATGTACAGAGACTGTAAAAATACAGAGTGAAAGACTCACTAGAATGGTGGCAACGTATCTCTGAGAAGATATGTGACGGCTACTCGCATTCGCAAGAACATGATTACAATGAGGATCTGAAGGCCTTTTTACAATAATCAGGAATGTCAAAAACCCTAGATATCCAAAAAAATAATCCTAGGAGATGAAGCACCAAAAGTCATGTGGGCCCCGTTTGGGTAAGTAAGTACATCAACTTCCCGAGGTCGTAACTTTTGCATACGATCTCCATTTTAGGCGCACGATAGCTCGTTGGTAAGGTATCATCGAGGAGATTCATTTAGGGGGCTCAATAAAGAGCCTTCAACTATTATTGAGAACCTTTATCCCGAAAAACCTTCATTTAGGCCCTCAAAATGGCTTCGAAAATTAAAATGGCTAAAAATAGTAAATTACCAAAACTGTCAGAAAATTGTTTTGAGCGAGTTAGAAAAGGTGGGTGGCCACCGATATCCACCTGGATCAATCCTCCCTCCTTACGAAGCAATGGTATCCATTGTGTTGAGTGCCCAAGGGAGAGGGAAGAGCATTTGCTAAATTGGCCCCTTGATGAGTTGCTTGCCTTGTTGGAGAAGTTGCGCTGCTTAGCTTGTTGAAGGTTGTTACGAACATGTGGCTGGAAGGGTTGGAAATTTTTAACTAGTCTGGATACATGAGATTCCTATGTGTAGAAGGAATCTTTACACTTTGTTGCAATCTTGTCGACCTGCTTCTATTGGATAGAAGATGCTTGGGCCAAGGCTGTAGTGGTTGCAGTATCCTTATGTTCACCTTTTGAACAGATTGTGAAGAAGCTGAATTTTATAGTATGAGATACTACCTTGCAGCATTGTTTAGGTGGAACAGTAGTTGAAACTACCTCTGGTATTTTGTAGAGATGACCCTCCAGATAAACAATGACACTACGGGGTCGAGACTCATAAAAAGAATCATGTCTCCACATATATGGTTGTCCCAAGAGAAAATCAAAGACATCCAGTGGGGAAACATCACATAATACCTTACCCCTGAAGGGTTGGATGTCGTATGACAATCGAAACTGTTGGCTAACACGAAGATCTCATCCTTGGCGAAGCCATCCAATGTTGTATGGTTGCGGGTGTGGTGATGTCAACAATCCCAACTGTTTGACGACCTCTACTAAGATAAGGTACTTTTGGCTTCCACTATCAACAATAAAATGTAGTGGGGTCCCCTTCACCCACATTTGTGACTGAAAAATGCGCTCTCCCCTGTTGGATCTTCTGGTTGAATTGTTGTGGTCGCGACAATAGCAGTGGGGTCTACGTCGATGATCTGTGTTTTACCAATATTTTCATAATCAGATTTTGAATGAGGGTTCCTCTCCTTATATTTGATCTCGGCCACCAATGACTATTTTGAGCGACATTCATCAGTGTTGTTCCAAGGGCTTTTGTGGAAATCGCACCATTTTTCAGTGTCCTTCTTTGTCTTCCTGTGACCCTTCTTTTCCTGTGGCTTGGACTAGTTTTTGGAAGACTGTTTGTTAGGGTCATCTTTGTCATACTTTGGTTGTTGCGGATTTGCAGACGTGAACTTCTGTTTTTTCTGGGGCTTAAATTTCTGCTCGATTTTAACAACATATCGATAAGCAACACTGAGTGATGAGATGTCCAGAAAATCCATTTCAGTTTGGATGTATCTTTGTAGAGCCACATGGTATTTCAGAACCAAATGTCGTTTAAAGTATTTGATACCCATCTTGGTGCGCAAGGTATGGAAGGTATTGGTGAACTCCAGAACTGCTTGGCCCCTCTCTTGTCGCAACGTGGTCCATCTCATGTACTAGTCCTCATAGTTTCCAATAGGGTAATATTTTTCCTTTACCGCATCCACAAAAAAATCCCAAGTGGGCTTGGCCCCATATATTCCAGACTCCTTCATGGAACTTTGCTCCCAATAAGTTTCCCACCAATGTTTGACACGGGGGGAGATTTAAAGAGTGCGAAGGTGATCTTTTCCCTTTAAGAAAAATTATGAACAGAAAAATAACCTTCTAACAGATTTAACCATTTGTCTAGGGCATCTGCATCTATCTGACCTTGAAATACGGGAATATCAAAATTAACCTGTACCTTGAAAGGAGAGGTGCTTCCAAAGTGGTTATTTGATGAAGATGTGATTGTTTCTATTGGCAAGCATTGAAGGATGTGGGAAAAATTCTCCATCATTTCGTCCCTCTGTTGCGTGAGATCTTGCTCAAGCAACAAATTGATAGGATTGGCTGCCCTGCCATTTTTTTTTCTTCCATAATAGAGGGTTGCTTGGGCGTGCGAGAGTGATTGTCTTCAAGAGAGACAAGCTCAACACCCAACTTTGTATACTCGGATTTCGTCGAGGACATGCACTAAAAAAAGTGATCAAATGCAACCTACTCTTATACCATTGATCCAGATTATTTTTGACACGAAATGAGAGCGAAGATATAATAAAGAAATGCATAGAGATATTGCAAATATCCAATAATATAACAACAATGTATCAGAGATGCAACCATAAACACAGAGATACAGTAATACACAATTTCTATTAATGAAATAAATGTACAGAGACTGTAAAAATACATAGTGAAAGACTTGTTAGAATGGTGGCAACTTATCTCTCAGAAGATATGCGACGGCTACTCGCATTTGCAAGAAGATGATTACAATAAGGCTCTGAAGGCCTTTTTACAATAATCAGGAATATCAAAAACCCTAGATATCCAAAAACCTAACCCTAGGAGATGAAGAACCAAAATTCATGTGGGCCCCGTTTGGGTAAGTTAGTACATCAACTTCTCGGGGTCATAACTTTTGCATACGATCTTCGTTTTAGGTGCACGATATCTCGTTGGAAAGGTATCGTCGAGGAGATTAATTAGGGGGATAAATAAAGAGCCTTTGACTATCATTGAGAACCTCGATCCATAAAAACCTTCATTTAGGCCCTCAAAATGGCCTCGGAAGTTAAAACTACTAAAAATAGTAAATTACCAAAACTACCAAAAAATTGTTTTGAGCCAGTTGGAAAAGGTGGGTGGCCACTGATATCCACCTGGATCAATTGGATAGACAATTTTAAGATTTTTTTTGGTATATTATATGTGGTATTTCCAATGGATATTCTACTTCTCATGGAAATTAGATGGATGATTGAAGCCCTTGAGATAGGTGGTCAAAAACTTCAAACAATCACACTTGCATTGCAAGAGAGATACATTATACAGGACATTAGGGATGAATATAATCGAGAGGCACTTTCTTAGAATAATTTTGGGGATTCTTGTTATGATTGGTATATGGATAGTTGTCATTTCTGGGATGAAAACCATTTTCATATTCTATTTGATGACTCTATTTCGCCTTCTATAGAGCACATCTTGGAGAGAAGAAAATAGCTTTATATGCACACACTTCTTCATTTTTATTATTCTTCAGTAGTAGTAGATGATTTTTTGGAGAGTTCTGCATATTTTGATCCACTTGACCAATGTCTCTCTTTGGAGCATCATTTTCAGTTTTCTATGGTGTTTCAATATCTTCAATGCGGAGTTCACATGAGCACTTGGACATGGGACCCCGGTTTACAGTGGTGGTTGGACTACTTCAACATGGTGGCTTACATTCCTACATGGGACCCTGGTTCTCTAGTCTACTTCAGAACTGTGGTCCACACTTATCCATGGGACCCTGGTATATAGTTGTACACCCTCATAGCAAGCGTTGAGGACAACCCTTTCATAAGGGGTATGGAATGTTAGGTAGCTAGAGAGGTAGCGGGGGGCCCAGAGGGCCCATAGTGATAATAGTGGAAGTCATTCAATGTAAGGTGGACTAGGTCTACTATAGTATTAAATAAGATCCACTATGGTAGTTAGATATAATAAATGTAAGAGAACTTACTAGAAGGTTATACTTCTAGAAGGTTCCTCCTCTAGAATGTTCTTAAGTGGTTGGTAGCATTATATAAAAGGGTTCAAGCAATGTAATGAGATATGAAGAGAAGTATTGTATTTGGATCAATATCTCAATAGGAGGATGCCCCCTTGAAGAGGCAAGTGAACAGGAGAGGATCCCTTCCATAATAGGATCCATTGTATGGTGTTTCCCTACCCCAAGGGTTTGATAATAATAAAGGAGATTGTTCATATTGTTCTTGTATATCTACTGTGGTGCTTTTGTATTCAGTCTTTGGTACTTAACAACATTAGAAGCCTCTTTGAGGCTGTGATATTCCTCTTTTAACCATGTTTAGGGTGTAATACCCTAATTTTAACCTTGCTTTAAGAATGCATATGTAATAATGAAATGACTATAAGTCAAACATATGTGAATTTGTAAATATGTACATTGAACTATAATATAAATATCACTAATATTGCAAACAAAGAAGGAAAACAAAAGGGACTATAATTCCACTTAGGGGGCTTGCAAAAAATAGTATTATGTTAATTTCTTAAACGTTTTCTTATATAGTGGGATTATTTACCCAAAGGAGTGAGATGTGGACTTCTAATGAAGGTACATGGCATCTCCTTTGCATGCAAATATAAGCCATAATTGATGGTTATTTTTCTTTAGTTTTTCTTTTCTTATCTTAAATATTACTATAGTATTGTTATTTTCCTTTGGTTTTTCTTCTCTAAGCTTAGACTTCCATATTATTGTTCTCATGAAATTATGAGAAATTGTTTCCACGAACCTATGAGAAAAATATCATTGAGTTTATGGGTGTTTGTGGAGATAAAAGAGGAAATTAATTACCATTGAAACTTCCCTTATTCTTAGTAGTAGAGTTTCCCTAGGCAACTTGTGTTGTAGCACTAGATTGAAGTGGGATAGCTTGAGAGACTATTTAGCACTGAAGGAGATCTTATTCATGGTATTGTGTAGGTTGAGTGGGAAGAGGGATTGGTTGATTGGGAGTGTTGTAGTGGGAAATTGTATTGAAAATTTTATGTCAGAGAAAATATATCAATCTCGTATAGTTCACCTTTGTGGATGCATAGCCCCTTCTTAGGGATATATTAGAACGATATTTTGTTGACAAAAAAACCTATGATTGGATGGAATGTTCTTTGTTTGTAGCCAATTGGTGGATAATTCCCAAAAAGATAAGTACTTGTTTCTTATTTACTAAAATGAAAATATTATTGGTTTTACATGTGTATGAATTAGTTGTTATTTTGAATTTTATTTCATTGAAATGAGTTTAAATTATCTTATGAAAAATTAATTTCAATGGACCACTTAATCTCATTGTTACAATTACGTAAATTTTTATTGTTTCCTAATGATTGCATTATTTTCTACATTTAAAATCCTAGATTATGTAATTGGGGTTTTTTTAGGCAATCAGTGTATAGAGGTGGTTGGGTATGTTACATAGGGCCTCAAGATCCATCCTCCCTCAGTGTGAAAAAACTTGTAGCGTTGCCCATAAGACACTTGCATGACAAATGTTCATTTTTTAGGCATTGTGGTGGTTTTGATCATGTGCCTAGTCCATGAGCACTAAAATCTCCTTTTAGGTCCTAGGACAATGTTGCTTCCCCTTGCACTATATTTAAGAACATGAGAACTATCCTCTATACAAAAGACTTCACAATGGCATGCATATCATACTTGTAGGGTGAAGATTCTCTTTATATGGCCTATGTGGTAATTTTGGACCGTGTGCATAGTTTATGAGCATTAAACATACCTTTTAGACCCTAAGACATTAGTTTTCCTACTCAAACAATGTCTAGGGCCTCGATAACCATTCATGGTGGGAAAAACCTCACAATAACATTCATATACCACCTATAAGCTAATGATTCCTTTATAGGAGTTGTATGGTGGTTTTGGACCATGTATATGATCCATGATCACTAAAATCCTCTTTTACAAAATCCCTTGATTTACTAAAGTTTGGCATTCTCTTAATTTAGTGCCTTAAGATTTTTTTTTGCAATGGATCAACATTGTGAGATAAGAATCTTGCAAATGGGTTAGTCTAATACCTCAGACTAAACAATTGTATCAACATTGTACCATGATGTGATCCAATAGATATTTACTCAAATTGATCTTTGAACATATTATGGGCAAGGTGATTATTCATTTTTCACACTAAATTAAGTCAATTTTGATCAATCTACCAAAAAGATTTATGAGCATGATCACAACATCAATATATTATAAGTAAATTAGAGGGAGGTTTGTCAATGTCATCCGAAGTTGAGTTGTAGTGATAGACATGTTTATTGAATTGAACTTTGAAAACTGGGATATGAGGAAATGACAACCACTCCCTACAAAACATAGTAGGATTTCCATGACCAATAATTGTTCACTCATTGTCCAAAAATGACTATACAAATTTTCTAGAAAAAATTAAATTAATATGAACTTCATTGTTAAGTGAAATAAAAACTAATTATGTATTAAATTTACAAATTAAGAGATCATATAAATATCTTTTAATTAATATTTTAATCATCTTAAATATATTTTAATTATTACTTTAATAATCTTAAATACTTGAGAACTTCAGATTTAAGAGTGAAAGAAAGAGCTTCATATTTAGAAGTGAAAAAAGAGTTAAAAACAATATTTAAAAAATAAGGTCTAAGAAAGAATTGCATCTATGCTTAGCACTCGTCCAAGACGTGGCAGTGGCACTAAAAAGTCCCCATATTTATCCATCAATCTTGTGTAGATTATTACATTTCCACTACACTAGTAACATTGGTGGAACTTCAATGTTATTAGTAACATAGGTGGAATTTGAATAACATGTAAATGTTTTTGGATAACCTATCTTTTTATTAAAAAATAAAAATTATACAATTTATTTATTTAATTTAATCTAATTAATATATATATATATATTTTAGGTAATTTATTTATGTGAAAAAATCAATTTTAAAATTATATATTTTGTTTTATTAAATAATTTAATTGATTAATATATTTTAATTTTTTAATAATAAAAAAATGATTTTAAAAAAATTAATAATATTTTCATATGTAAAATGTAAATTTAAATTTAATATTCAAAACTTATAAAAATAAATATCCAATAATTAAATATTTTGGAAGAATGTTTCAATCCTTTTAGTTTTACAATAATTATTCAAATTTTTAATCACATGAAGAATATTAGGAAATAAATAAAATTAAAAAGAAAAATCATAGTTGAATAATAAGAAATTACTAATCTTAAAACTAAAGAGTTAAAAACATCATTATGTTGAAATGATTGCATGTGAGGAGTACAACACAATTGGTGTATGATGCATTAGAAAACAAAACAAATTAGCGTGTGATAGTGAGACCCTCTTCAAATTCTATGAGCAAGTGGCTATTGTACATATATAAGATCGAGATCCTGTCCTAGATCTTATGCTTTAGTTTGCAAATGTCAGAATTATAAATAAATATTTAATTAAAATTATTATGTGACAATTTTTTATTATAATTTTTTTAAGTAAATGTTACATCCAAATAGGGTTATTTAGTTAAATTATACTTTATCTTTTTTTTTAAATCAAATTAAATTCTATAACTAATCATAAAAATAACTTTTTTATATTTAAATGAAAAAAAAAATTAAAAATATAATAGTAAAAAATGAAAACACTTTACTCGACATAAGGGAGGCAAAAAAAAATTTAAAGTGAGGCAATTCTGTTTGACTATCGAGAAGATTGCTATTTTCCCTATGGCAGTGACTAAAAAAATCTTCCTTTTAGTGCTTTTGCCATTCTTATAATTTAGTGGTTTTTACATGAATCGTTGTTAATAGCCTCTCTTAGATGGCCTAGTTTAAGACCTAGGACTAAAGATTAGTTTCCACATTTATAATAGAATTTGGTAGAATTTGGTATGTGTTTACTTAAATCAATTTTTATCCATGTTTAGAATTAGGTAAGTTGTTTATTTAAATTAATTTTTACATATATTTTGCAAAATGATGTTTTTTTAAACATAATTAGAGTGTTTTTTAATTAATTTTTTAAAAAATAAACATTATTAAAACATTTATATAATAAAACGATTTGGTAGTAATATGTAAAATTCAGTTACAATGAACAATATGTTAACCAAATTTAATTTCTAATATTGAAAATATTAAAACATTTATATGATAAAATAATTTGGTAGTAGCATGTAAAATTAGGTTATAAAAATATGTTAACCAAATTTAACTTTTCATATTAATAATTAATAATGTGAAATATAATAGATATTATATTATTTAAAAATAATGGTTTCTTTTTATTGATATGTGATTGCTTTGTTATTAATAGTTTATGGAGCATTTGATTCATTTTTTATCATTTATTAGTTTGCATTTGACTACAAATGTTTTTAGTGATGTTCAATGTTGTACATATGCTTAACAAAAAAATTAGTTTTTCATAATATTTAAATTATTTTTATCACATATTTCATTAACTAACACATTGGATGTATTTTGGTCACCATTCCACTGCAAAATATTTGTTATCTTCGATTATTCTGTCCTAACTTTTTTTTTCCATCTCCACATTTCTTATATCCTAATATATTTTAGGATTTTCCTCATCTGTATATACCCCATAACTTTTTTTTTCCATCTCCACATTTCTTATATCCTAATATATTTTAGGATTTTCCTCCTCTATATATACCCCATCCAAACTATCTCGATAACTGGCATAGATGATTCAATATACCACTTCCTAGTAGAAAGTGCCTTCTCTCTCTCCCAAGGGTTGTGATATCTTTAACTATTATGTGGACCATAATTCAATCTCGGGTATCATGAAGTCGGTGGAGTTGGATGAATCCATACTAAATGAAAAATGGAGTTGGGTGCATGCATAGTGAATGCAAATTCAGAGCTTAACCACTCCAATGACATATACATGTATACCATTTGAAGTGGATTTCAATTTTTTCACATGAGTAGAGTTTTGGCCCTTTTCAATGCACTAATTACATTGCAATTGTTTGGATTGTAAATCCATGCTCATGGTAACTATATGTTTTGATTGCAAATTCTTGGACATGGTAACAATATATATTAAATATTTGATCCCAGCTTTTTGTAAATTCAATTATCATTGTGGTTATCATCGTGTTGAAAAATATCAGGAACCAGTCATTGATATCTTTCTTCGTTATTAAATTTTCCTTTTATTAGTAATTACATTAATAGATACTTTTTCCTTTCCCTTCCCAATATCTTTGTTCATCAAAATTGATTTTAGAAAATATCCAATAAATGCTCATAAATTCACTTTGAAATTAGTGATTATGTGAGAAATAGAGACATGAACACATAGACATGAATAATGGCAGTAGAGTCAGATACCATCATATTTTATAATAATTGTATGCTATGTTAACCTTTGTAACTTTTAAGTTTATTAGTGATGAGCTTTGCTTATGTGGCATAAGAAAAAAAATTCATAAATAATTTAGCACACAACATTCTAATTTGAGAAGTTAATGTTAAGCTTAGACCCATATAGACATGTTTTTTATTTAACACGTCTTCTTTCAATTTTATTGACTTTTTATTTTATAAAATAAATAATAATTGGTTCATGATTTATTTAAGAGAAATTTGTTGTCCTATATTATAACAAAAGGCTATCATTATTTGTTGGTTTTAGTATAATTTTTAATGCTATTATGAATATATTTTAAGTAATTTTGATAAATAATGTTGTACCACTTCACCTTAGAAACATAGAATAATGAAATTTTGATATCGACATAAATATCTTCAAGATATTGATATATAATGTTGTAATTCAAACTTATTCATAAATTCAAATTTATATACTAAAAATTGTTCACAAGACAATAACATTGGTTAAAAAGTAATTTTTAAATAAAATTTAATATAATTGAAATCCATTGCTTGGTTTTAATGCTATGTGATTGCTTTGTTATCATAAAAAATGTACTTTTAAAGCAATCTTCAAATAAAATTTGACTTTAAAGAATTTGATTTCGTGAGTGGAATTTCAATCTAAACAAAATTTGACTTTAAAGAATTTGATTTCGTGAGTGGAATTTCAGTTTAATTGTCAAGTGAGGTAAAAGTTATCATTACCTTCGAATTTATACAATGTTTGTTTCAATAATTTTTAATTTACTTTTTAATTTTTTTTATTTTTATTTTTTTAAATAAGAAAAAGTATATAATATTTGGGTTATTAGTCTAGTTTTTATAAATACAATTTTAAGATTTTTATATGTAATTATATTATTGTGTGTATATAAAAATTTATTTGAAATAATCATTTAAAGTTTATAAGGGGTAGATTTTCACTTCTTCCATATGTTTTTGGGTTTTGGGTTTTTAAATTATTTTCTTAGAAGATAAGTTTTTAATTGATCAAAAACAATTTAAATCATATTTTTAATGGAAATGTGGTTTCAACTTAAATAATATCTACAAGAAACTTCCACTCCTTCTAGATACCTTTGGGTTATTAAGTTATTTTCTAGAGTTCAAAGAAAAGAAGCTCTTAAATAATCAAAAACAATTTAGATCATACTAACCTTATTGTAGTCATTATTAAAACTACTTCCAATGGAATCATGTAATTTTTAATAGGATATTACTTTAATTTCATATATGAAACTAAATACTAACCTTATTTACAAATTATCCTCTTTCCAAATAAAAATAATATTAAAATTCTTTACAATAAAAAAAATAAAAATAAAAGAAAATTATACGATAAAAATTTAAAAAATTCAAAAGTCAAAAGGATAAAAAATGAAAAAATTAAAATTCTTAAAAAAAAAAAAAAATTTTAAATTAAAATTAGGCTATAAAGATTTGAAAATTTCAAAAATGAAAAAAATGAGAAATCAAAAAATAAAAATAAAAAATTCAAGTAACATAATAAAAAAATAAAAATAAAAGAAAATTATGCCATAAAAATTTGAAAAATTCAAAAGTGAATAAAAAAATAAAAATAAAAGAAAATTATGCCATAAAAATTTGAAAAATTCAAAAGTGAAAAGGATGAGAAATCAAAAAACTAAAATTCTTTACCGTAAAAATAAATTTAAATGAAAAAATAAAAAAATAAAAATTATGCCATAAAGATTTGAAAAATTAGAAATGGATGAGAAATAAAAAAATAAAATAAATAAAAATTGAAAAATTCAAGTGAAACGGATAAAAAAAAATAAAAATGAAAAGGATGAGAAAACAAAAAAAATTCAAAAGTAAAAAGATGAGAAAACAACATTATATGAAACTTATTTTAAAGGGATTTTTAAAAAGAATTGGGTAGAAGAAAGAAGTGTCATAAATGGTTAGTAATGGAATTTTTATATATTTAATTTTTAATGTGTAATCAAAGAATACATTATCCACCAATTGGTAAGTCTATTTGGTATTTATTGTAAGTTTATGTAGTTCTTAAGGTTTACTTAAAAAGAAACTTATTGATTTATGTGTAGATCATGTATTTATTATGTAACATTTTTTTTTTCTTCAATTTGTAATTAATTATTAATTAGGGTTACCATGATGTGGCATGGGAACGTTGTAAATGTATTATTGTTTAATTGTTGTAAATGTATTATTGTTTAATTGTCAAATAATTGATTGTGGGGGTGAAGTTTTAAAAGTATTGGTCATGATATCACTAGAGAAAAGAATGTGAGAATGATAAGAGAACAATTAATAAGAAAAAGGATAGGTGGTTGGACCCTCAACCACCCCCATGAATGGAAGCATGGTCTAGTTGCAGAAGGTCAGCCCAAAGTACCACAGGGTCCTGCGGACCCAAAACGGACCCAGGGTTTCTTTCTAACAGAAGGAACCAGATATGAGGAATGTGCATGCAAGGCACGTAAGAGAATATGAATAGAAGAGTGGAGAATGCGAGGAGGATTTTTTTTGGAAAGCAGAGAATGAGAAAAAAGGCCACAAGCTTGATGTTGAGAAAGCATCTGATAAACCTCATCGAGGTCGTGATAGACAGAGAGATCTCTGAGAGTATGCAGAGAACGAGACCTAAGAAGAAGGCCAAGAGCTTGATGCTGAGGAAGCATCTTATAAACCTCACAGAATATGCAAAAGGGCAAGGATCGTTGAGAGTTGGCATAAACTCCCTGATGATATCATGGCTTGGCACGGGGGTGGCCAGAGTGCTAAGAATGAATGCCTCTAAGCCTATGGTTGGGTGGAAGAAGGAACACCCACAGTCAGTTAGTTTGCCACCACCTGTAATAGATAAGTAATCTTATATCCTGTGTATTTAAGTGGTAACTGTAAATTAAGGTTGGATATTCTATGAATATTGCAGGGATGGACATGTTTTCTTAATGGTTATATTGTATCCCTTCAATTCTTCCTAATTGTGTATTTAAGAAAATAAGAGATTCTCTGGCTTGTACACTTAAATGCTTGAGCCCTGTGGTGGCTCAAGTTAAAATAAATGAACTGTGAGTTCGTTGATCTTGGGCATAGTTTCACGTGTGCATGTCGACACTCCCAGTCATTATGAGTCTTCTGGAGGAAGGAGTCTGTTAAGATCAGGAGAGGTAGTGCACATATGCACAGGCTCTCTCCAAGGCGGGAAGAGACCAAGAACCTCTTAAGTTCTAGGGTTGATGAATGAGTGCAGGGGGTGCGTGGAAGAATTCTTCTAAGTGTTAAGTTCAAGAGAAAGAGCAAAAATCTCTTAAGCCTTTCAGAACTAACAAAGCTCAGGAAGAATAGCAAGATTGAAGTATCGAAAGGGAAGGTTCCTTTGTTTGGAAGACGAACGAACGAGATCTGTTAAGGAAGAGTTAAGGTCTATTGTGACCGTTGGATATGGGAAAGAGTGCGGGAGTTAACCCCTT
Organism: Picea glauca; assembly: GCA_000966675.3. Lineage (NCBI taxonomy): Eukaryota > Viridiplantae > Streptophyta > Pinopsida > Pinales > Pinaceae > Picea > Picea glauca. Next base: position 17,326 of record JZKD02S1676191.1, read on the forward strand.
GAGTCCTTCGAACTTCGTGAGTTTGGAAAATTGAGCGAGTTCGTCGTAAGGGAGGTAAAATCCCTAAAGTCCCGAAGTTAATCTAGGCCTTAGATCTGAGGATGCCTAGGAGCCATCTCAACCGTCAACTCTATGAGGTAGTCAGAGAGGCGTTGACCTCTTTGGGAGAATAGAGGCTTAGTAATGTCAAAAATCTCGAAGAACAAAGTAGCAAAGTAATGTGGACCGTGGATCTGTGGATCTTTCGGGACCCCTCTTGACGATTCGATCGAGGGAATGTGGTTATTACATCGAGAGTACATGGGGACCCATGTGTCAAGTGATGATGATGCCAAGTGTCCCACTCGGAGTGGCACACACTGGGGTATTAAGAGGCGGTTAGCCGTGAGTTCCTTTTGAAATCCACGGAGCGACAAAGTCCGTATGTACCGTCGATCTGAGAGAGAGGATACGTGGAGGAAATCCGTTGACTTCGGGTGAAATTACTTCGAGAGAAAATGAGCGTGGAGAGGTTGAACCTCCCAAATCCGAAGAGCCGAAGTGATTTGCATCCGTCGATTTGAGAGAGACACGTGTCGACAGATCGTTGACTTCGGGTGAAATCACTCTGGGAGAAAGCAAGTAGGGAGAGGTTGAAACTCCCAAATCCCGAAGAGCCAAAGTAATTTATAGTCATCGATCTGTGGGAGACACACGTGAGTAGATTGCGTACTTCGGAAGCAGGGAGAAAGCAACGCGGAGTAGAGGGACGCCCAAAGTGGATCCCTACCATCAAATGAGAGGGACGCGTGGCGCACGATCCTTAACTTCGAAAGAAAACACTCTGGGATAAAAGTTGGTGTGAGCATTCAGGATTCCTGAACGCCGAAGTCCCAAAGTGAATCCGAGTTGTTGATTTAGATGGATGTGTGGTGCTTGATCTGGAACTTCGCGTATGGAGTACTTCGGAGGAAAAAGAGTTGGAGTTTTCAGAACTCCCAAACACTGAAGTCCCAAAGAAGATCATAACTGTCGATCGCGAGGAATGCGTGGTGCTTGATCTGCAACTCAGAGGAAAAAGGTGTAGGAATGTTTGAAACTCCTGAACGTTGAAGTCCCGAAGTAAATTAGGGTCGTCGAAATCCCTGAGGAAACATGGCGTCAGATCATGGACTTCAGAGGTTTGCCACTCCGAAGGATTCATGTGGTGGTCATCTTGGCACCTATTGTCTTGGCGTCTGGTCATAGCCCATGGTCATATGCAAGTATAGGGGGATGAAAGAACCTGAAGAACTTGGGAGAGGATATCTTTCAGCTCTGAGCTCGTTTCAGAACATGGAGATCATGGATGGAAAGCTCTGGAAGAGAAAAATGTAATAGAGACCCCAAATGAGGGTATTGATTCTCCTAAGAGGAGTGAAAATTTGAGTCTCCACCATGGGTGTGTTACATATTGCATATCCATACTCATTGATTTATCTGCAGATCATGTATTTATTACATATTCATGTCATTGATAATAGTAGATAATATGATGTCAAACTTTGTAGTGAATTAGATGTGACACATTATGGCAATCTTGTGGGCACTAGTGACATGAAGACAATATGAAACTTTTTGGTGAATTGGGTATGACTCCTTGACATACGAAACTTTGTGGTGAATTGGGTATGACTCTTTAACATTGTAGTGGCTACTAGTGACATGGATGGAATTTAAACACCCAAAAATGTGTTTGTTGGAATTTAAACCAAAAATGTGTTTGTCCAACATAGATTGTTTGACACATTTTTTATAAATTTTTAAATAAAATGTTCTATTAATATTTATTTGAATTAATGTTATATGTTGTACATGTATTTGTTAGATCTTGATCTAATATTGATTTGAATTAATGTTATATGTTGTACATGTATTTGTTAGATCTTGATCTTAGAGTAAGAGTTAAAATTGTTTTGGTTTGTTGAGAACAACAATTATACCTAGTTCTTATTATGATTTTTTCTAATTATTAATAAGATTTTTTTGTGAATGGTTATTATTAGTTTTTTTCAATATAAAGTAGTTGGAATAAGTTAAATCATATTACTAATTTGACGATAGTTATTTAAATATGGTTTAATTTTTGCATCTCACTTATGAGAAATGCTAACCACCTATTACAAAACATTAACAAGATAAACACCAAATGATTCTCAAGCTTGCACTAGAAATACATAGCTAACCTAGAATGATGCTTCCAATAGAATTCTACCCTCGTTAAAAAGAAAGATCTTGTTAGATATGGTTAAATGGTTTTTCACCAAAGTTAAACTTCTTCTTTTACATACATTAAAAAAAACTCGGTACCTCTTGAAATTTAAACCTATATATCCTACTAATTTTTAAAAATACAATTAATAATATTCTAATTACAATTAAAAAATAATTATCATTTAATTATAAAGATGAAAACATCATTTTGGATTTTGGTAGATGAAAGTATGGCAAATGTTCTTGCAGTGTTTTGAGGGTTCACAATATTAAAGAAACAAGGGGAGTCTCAAACGAGAATGATCAACAATTTTATTGTCAACCTCAAACTCTTTTAGGTGTTGAGAATTGTTTCAAATGAGAATGATAAAAAATTCATCCATCACCAACTTCAAACTCTCCCAGTTGTTGAGAACCGAAAATGTGGAAGTCGATGCACAAGCTATCACGTCCCCATAGAGTGTCTAGTCGAATCTTGTGATCATGCACATCTTGAGGGCATGTGGCACCATGATGTTTCTCAATTGGATGCTTGGAAACACCAAGGTTACTTTGTGTGGACTACACCTCTTCACCTAGAGAATACCCATATTCTGTTATAGGCTACCGACGAGTCACACTCCTACTCTAGTGCAATTCTTGTATACTTAAACAATTGTTAACAACTTTAACACTTAGTCATATTTAAGCATACATTCATGAACATGAGAACTCTTGTGAAATAGACAAGGGAAACATAGATATAGTGTGGGTGACATAAACCGTTCCTAACACCCGACTAAGTATTTTTTATTGAGAAACAATTACAATGAGCATTATTGGCTCAATTTACAACTTTGGCAAAGTCATACGACTCACCTAACCTCACTAAGACACTCATAAACATATTCTCCCCACCAAGACTCTATGTTGCAATCATCTTTGCATCCTCCTACAATGCACCTCAGACATGCCCTCAAACATATACTTGGCGTCTCTTTGTTTCCACAGAATTCACATATTTTGATTCTACCACACACATGCCTCCAACAGACCTGTGTTTCCATACTTCCCCAAAAATAACCCAAGAGAACCTCACCCAAATTTGTCCATTGAATCCTCCTCAAGGCAGCACAAGTCCTCCCATGTCGATTGACTTGACTCCTTGAGGGAGCCCTCCTTCTTCATCTACCTCAAAATCGCAGAGTTCTCCTTTTCTTCAAATATGCCTTCCTTGGTTTTTCTCCCTTGTTCTCTTATGGGGACTCCAAAGGTCACCATTGAGAACCACCACATCCTTTGGGGGTGTCGCGCCCCTTTGCGAACCCATTTGTCCAAATGAATTGTCGTGCCCCTTTGTGGACCTGGTTTCCCAAATGAATCATCTACCCCCTTCACGGACCCAGTCGTCCAAACAAACCCATGTGATCGTCAACTGTCATGCCCCTTGGGGTTGGTGTGCCCAACCTTAGTGTTCCCCTCATGCCAGCGTGCCCCAATCTCTTGGTCTCTTCATACTTGGGAAATCCCATTGGAGTGTCTGCATGCCCAAGGCGCCCACTAGCCCAACTTGGGTGTCGAAGCAACCCCAAGTTTCGTCTCCTTTAGGACTTGTGCTAGGGTCTCCACATCCATCTAGTTGAAGAACTTACATCCTCCCACACCTCAAGTCGTTTTCATCCTCGAAAACATCCACAAAATATGCGATCTCCAAGTCTCTCCCAAACTTGTGCCTCTGCTACAACTAAGCCTATTGGAAATCCCAAATTATGTGCTAGCTGAAAACCCAAAATTTTGTCAAAGTGGAAACCCCAAGTTTCCCTTTAAAGTGGAAACCTTGAGTTTCCACAAACCAAATTGTACTGCACCCAACTCTACATGATATACTGTCTGATTCAATACAGTCACTTCATCCAACTCCAAGGATGAAAGTAACCCAACTCCGTTGCACTATCTTTCTACAATGTTGTTTCCTTTCTATTGTTTGGTTCTGTTCTTATTGTCATTGCATGTTGCAACTTACTGTTGCCCACTTCACTTCAAAATTTCTCCTAAGAGTTGAACTCTTATTATCTTTCTACTACACCCATACTTCAACTCAAGTCCATGCCTCTGCACACTATCGACCCCCAAGTCTCGACCTAGTTTGGTAGCTAATCCAACCGTTGCGCCCAGTCTGTGAGTATGCACATCCTCATGCCCAAACTTAGTATTTATGTTGTATATTAGTCACTTTGTCAAACTCCAAAGACTAAGGCAAGTGTCCATACTTTCCTCACTGTTTCTTCCATCGTTCATTCATCATCAAGGATATCCTCCACAATGTCTAAGAACTTCACCCTGAACCCACTAACGCATCTATATTATTGACCCCCTTTTCATGTTATTTTTCTTGCCCATGTCGTGAACTAGTTGAATGGCCAATCCAATTGTTACACCCCTTGATTCTACACACCCTCATGCAAACATTGGTCACTTCCTTTCACAATCTGGTCCATCTGCATAACCCTCAAATCAAGGCAAGGTCTCCCCTCACCTCACTGCACTACGAAGCCACCCAGAAACAAAGTCTTTTATGGCAACTTGACTCCACTATCCACCTCATGGAACAATTTTCCAATTGCACCAAGAACTACATGTCTAGACTACCTTTGCCTCACTACTTCATCACCTAGCCATATTGTTGTGTCTACCTCTCTATGCCTTGGAAAGGTTAGGCTTCACCCTCAACCATGCTTCCCAAATCAATAGAAAATCTCATGTCTAAGTAATATCTTCATGTTGCAATCTTCATGTCCACACAATCCTCCAAAGGAAAGGAAGTCCTCATATCGCCTCCTTTCATTAAGTCACCTCTCCACAACTTAACATCCACGATGAGTGTGGCCAACATGCTCACACTCCCCAAACGTCCCAATGAACTGTCCAAAGTTCTCCAAGTAGAATGAGTTACCTAAAATAACTTCCATCCCTTAGGCACGTTTGCATCAATACTTCTGCCAACTGCAACCAATGACCCTCGCTAGATTTATGAGTCATCGTACAATCACTCGCAAGTCACCAAGGTGTGTTCTCCCTCATCCAACTTACCATACCAAAGGTGAGAGAACACCACCCAAGTCACTTGGTTTACGTTCTATCCATTCAAGTTGACTACCAACAATTCTTGGTCGATGTCCTTGCTAACTCCATCGGTCTCCTAGAACGAAACTATCTTGCACCTCCTACAAGCGTCCAAACTTTGGAACTGTTGTCACATTTTTCATTTCATTTCATCACATGACCCAAAAAAATTGTCTAAGGAACCAAATACAAAGGTTCCTCATCCATCCTCTTTAATTGGAAAGAGCAGACTTCATTTCCCACTTCACTGCAATGACATGTCAAACACACCTCATTAGGTAGATTTCTCAAGACACCTCCATATTTGCATCCAAATTTTCCTAATTCCACCACAGGAATTGTCCAAGTAGGTCGCCCTAACTCTCTTCACATTCACCCAACCAAGGAATCCGAAACTACTACATGACTTCTTCAAATCTACACCACTTGAGTCACCCTCAAGTCTGTCGATTTTCACCACAAAAATGAAATACATTTGAATTACCAAGCCATTTTTCTTCCCTTCAAAGAACTCACTACGACACTTAGGAAATGCAAGAACTCAAAATCGATCATACCTTTCCAATGACATCATTGTTTTCACCCATGATTCAAGTCTATTGTCTTGGACCTCCTCTTTCCCAATGTTGATCTAAAATATTGTTTTACGATCTTAAGGTCAACGTCACGAGGATATGAATCCCCATGTGTTTTTAGAGAGATGGTACTCCTCTTGTTCTTATGATTCCAAGAAAATAAATGAAACAAAATAAAATCTAAGAAGGACACTTGACTTTGTATTTGCATTCACATTTAAGGAAAACAACAATTGAGATTTGGGACCAGGTGTTTTAAAAGAAACTCATGTGTATAATATTTACAACTTGAATATATTAAGATGCATACAAAATATACAGAACTGATATATCCATCACAACATTCATCAGAGCACTTAACAATGCCACAAATAGAGAGAATAGAAATTGGACCGCAAGTAAGAGAGAGCTTTAAATTATCCTTCCATAAAGCACCAAAAATATTATGATAGATAAAACATTGGGTAACTCAAGATTCTGATCAAATTCTTTGAGAACACAATAATGTAATACCATGAGTAGTTCTCTTGGACTCTCAAAAATAATAATGACTCTTTAAACAAAAGCAAATGTCTTTAAAGAAAGTAAAAATGTATTCTCCCTGCAAAGAGGACTGGGATTGATTCCCTCAGACCATAGATTGAAAATAATGTGATGGAAAAAATATTTTAACCTTCACTTGCTTTCAACTAGCTCCTTTATAGGTACATGTTTACATGTTGTGGTTGAGGTGGCATAACAACTCCAACTGTTTCTTGAAGTAGTTAGGTTCTACATTTCTAGAACTTCCCCTGATCCTTTTTTGGATTAAAACATATTTAATTAATCTTTCTTTGGATTGTCATTAATGACTTATTTCATTTAAATTTGTTCCTCCAAGTAGGGCCCATTTATTCCTTTAATAAAGTTTATTTAATAAACTTTATTTTCAAATTTTCAATTTGACTGTTTTTAATAAAAGTGGACTATGTTTTTATTTTTTGAATAATATATTTGTCCTTTCAGTCATGGGAAACATTCCAGATGCAATATTCATCCTCTCATATTTCCAATTAGTCCTCTTGGGTGCAATTTCAATTCCTGGATCTCAAGATATGAAATCGTGAAGTTGAGTTGTCAAACCGATTTATCAGCAAGGCATAAAATGTCGTTTCCTGTTATTTCAATTTATGATAAAACTATGGCCATTTCCAAATCTTAAAACCTATTCCATCATCTTCCCCGTCAAATTACCTTTCTAACGAGGTAAATTTTCAACCAAACGGACCCCCAAATCTTGATTTATGGCTTCCAGAAATTCACTCCTCAACAGTCGTTCATTTAACTCATGGGTTAATCTTAGCCCTTGATCTAATTTCTTCCACTCCATTAAAATTTTGACTTTTTCCTTTAAAATGATATCCCACATGCATTTTGGTCAAGATTTTTTAAGTGTTTATGACGAAAAGTTTACCATAGTACTCATGTGGAACAAAAAATACTATAAAGACTTTGGTGTAGAATTAAATGTAGGGTTTGTGGAGTTACAGGAATGGAAATGAATTATGGAAAAATAAAATGTAAATGAACTAGAATGAATTATGAGAAAAATAATGTGGAAATGAATTGTGAAAGTAACTAAGTGGTCTGTATTATCAAAATGAACTAAGTGGATAATGAAAATGAAAATAGGCTAAGTATGGAAATGAGTTAAGTATGGAGAATAGTGAGGAGGGAGAATAGAGTGGAAAGAAGGGAAAATGGCTAAGTATGGGACAAGACCATTATGTGGGTCATGGAAGTGAGAGGATCATTCTATAGAACACAATACTGTGGACCTACGTACCTAGAGATGTGTGGAAAAAGGGTGAGGTCCGCACCAAAACGAGAAATATGACTAAGGCAAATGGGGTGAGTGATCCCACAAATAAAATGAGACTAAGTGTGGTTCTTGTTATCCTCATTTTGTGGGATAACTAAGGAGATCATGTATCAAGGCCCTAAGGTTTCACATATGGAGTGTTCAGAGACTACATGACCATCAGTGTCCACTTTCATAGATGGAGGCCCTTCTCACCACCCCATAGGTAAACATTTTTAGATGGCATCCACCACACCAGCTGACTTTCGAAAGCCACTGAGCCTTTCTCCATGAGGTACAACTCAGGTATTATGGTGAGTGTCATTTCAATATTTGAGGAATTTTGAGTATGTTGTACCTTAGAATACTTTAGATTTCATGACATATCCTTGGATATTATGTCTTTTTCCCCATTTCACCTTGGTGGTTGACATTGTACCCTAGTAAGTGGTCTTCCTTGGGAATGGGTTTTCCACTAGGAGCTCCCTTGAAGAGCCATTGTATCATTCCCATCCATACTTACCACTTTCCATCACTTAAAACCCCCCATTTCCTTGTCTCTTGGGATTTTAGGGTGTATTGACCCAAGAACGGGTTGTCCCTCATTCCATGGGAAGAAAGGGATGAAGTCTCAGGGGGATTGTTGTTGGATAAAAAGATAAAATCATATATATAAACCTTCTAGAGGGTTCGCCCAGGGATCCCCCGAGAAAACAATGAAATGCTTCTATATAAGAAAAGGGGGAACCACAAGAATAAATAATAGTGAATGTTTAGGGGGTTAGTTGGATGATAGGAGGTCATCACGAGACAACCTATCATGATCATGGGTATCTAGCGGTATGACATTACCATCATCTGTCCACCAAGTCAGGGTAGTATCCCTTGGTTACACAACTGAGAGAAAGGGGGTCTCATCACGAGCCAACCTTCTCATTTCTGACAGGTATTTGTGAGTGACATTGTCATTATATGGACATCACGCCAGGATAGTGGCATTCAACTCATTCCTTAAAAAATGAAAGAAATAAATAATGGCAAGAGGGTGGACTTGGAAACAATGCATTGTAAACGAAGGTGCCACACACCCTCTACAAAGGAGCCCATGAATGAGACACTACAACCCCTTGTATGTCATGGACCCCATGCTCAGTGAGTATTGATCCATAACCACTTCATATAATTCACATGGTGTAGAGAGGGATCACTTGGGAAACACTCATTGACTTGGGGAAATATCTACCCAATAGGATGCATCATCAACCCTCCCATATCCAAGCTTGGCAAGTTGCACAATGTCTTTGAGCACTTACTTGTTTGATTGGGTAATCTTTGATGCACATGCTTAGGTTTCTCATTTATTGATTTGATTTACTCACCATCATAGTATGACTTGAGATCCTTGGAGGGCATGCTTATTTGTCTTTGCAGGACCTAGTTGGTGGATAGTTTTGGAAGAACAAGCCTAGCTTCAGCTTCCATGGGGCTTGAATCCCACAGGTTGGATGCCAAGGTATTGCATACCGGATGAAAAAGACGTACCTTTGGAGGCCTAAAATACATCACGGATGACATGACCTAGCCTTTACATCCCAAACATTTTTCCTAGGAGAGTCAAAATGTCACTTTTAGAAGCTTGTCGTCACCTAGAGGGATAGGGTTTGGTGGTGAAGGTGTTGCTTGATGACATGTGGCATGTTTTGAAGGAAGGAAGCTCAAAGACCATCAAGAGAAGACTTGGATGAATGAAAAGTGGCCTTTGGAGGCCTAGTCATGCATCTACTACCCCAACGACCTCTTCAAAGTGCCAAAATATCCCCTAAAGGGGTGACATCACCTATTCTAGGATTTCTTTTGTGTAAAAGTGAATTTTAACTGAATTGTTTAATATTATTTTGTTGCAAGGAGTAATATAAGGGTTGTGGACCCCTTATCTTATGTTTTACCCTTACTAATGTGAACAAACTATGTGAATGACATTTTGTATAAACAGAGATCATAAGATCTCATTTTGAATCATAACTCTCCCATTGTGAAGAGATAAGGACTGGAATTTTCGCTACCCTTGAATATTTTTGTTCTCTTATTATATGGTATGGTGTCCTTTTTGTTATGGAGCACATGATGATGATGCACTATCTCTTGGAGGTCTTTTTCTAGCTATTTTGGTGGTTTATCTTGACATCTTATGGTTTATCTTGTTGATATTTAGATTGGTAAGCATTTTAATTGTTGCTATCATTTGTAATTCAAGATCAAGGTTAATTGTTGTGAAGGATAGGTAGGGAATATGATTGCATACACCCCTACTTTAGCTCCACCATAATTTTAAGCATAGAGTTTTTGTTTGCAAGGGTTTGCTAAGGAAGTATAAGGATATACACCCCTTAGTTTTAAACCCTAGCTAGGTTACTTACCTTGGGGAATAAGAATATTTATATTCCCAATGAGGTAGTAGCTATATCTCTTTACTTTGACCCCATTAACCCATTAATCAAAGTCACTAGTTGTTGCATTGGAGAAATAAAATGTTGCATTGGTAAACATGAAAATTTGGTGTTTTGAAGTTATCTCACTTGGATTTTGTTCCTTGAACCCTAGGCTATCTTGCCTCATTGAGGCATCCTCTTTCACCCACTAAAACTTGTTTATGTAATAAAACTAACCTACATCCATTAGGGCTACAGAAATCTAACCCTCTAACCCTAGATAACTCCTAAACTAACCATAGGAATTGGCTATAAATTTGCCCTAACAAACTACTAACCGTAGCACACTTTTTGAGTTAGTTTGAAGTGATTTTCATTGGCTTAATTTTATGTTATAAGGCCTGGGTTTATACATCCATAAGGATGATAAATATCATTGCAATAATCGTTTTGTTAAATCCTTTCTTTTATGCTAAAGTATTACACTATCATTGTTGAGTTGAACTAGTCTTAACTAGCTTGTCTCTTGCTTATTCAATTGGAATTTTAGCACTTATTTTGCATCCCCTATTATCTTTATGCTGATATATATCACTGATTGTTGTCGCAATTAGGGAAAAAAATCTTAACTTTCTTGTCCACCTAACATATTTCATCATATACTTGGTTTTCCTTGTGTCTCAGGCAAGTATTCACTCTTGGTAGGTCACTCAAAGCATTGGAAACCTTAAGCAACCCTCTAGACTCATTTCCAAGTTCCTTTTTCCATCTAGAAATTTGAACTTTAGGGGTTTCCATTCATACATTTCATTTTCCATCTCAATCCCCCCTAGGGTCATCGGGATTCCCCCCTTGAGGTGACTACCTCACCTCTAAAGTGATGGGAACACCTACCTAAGGTGATAATGGGTAGGTGCTTCTAAGTTGTCATGAATTGGTGGTTGGGTGGGGATTTTACCAACCTACAACTTGTGCGATAACAGTTCCAAGAATCTAATTGAGGTTCCAAGAAAATATTAGTTCTAATAAAAATTAACTATGTTGCAAATGGAAAAATTACTCTTTGAGTGATCAAACAAAAAATTGGATATCTTGAGAATACAAACTCAGATTTTGAGTCCAAAAAATGTGTGACAAAACTGAGACTGAGGGCTACACAATGAGATGATAATTTTTCAAAATTTATTTGTGACAAGTCATGCCACCGATTCTACTTTCATTTGCCTTTCCCAAGTGCTCAATTCACCCAACGAACTTTGCGCCTGGTCTCTCCCAGGTGTGCACAACAAATGTGGCACTGACTTCCTTCACGAATCAAACCAACCAAGTCTTCTTCTCCCATCAAGTCTACAACAAGTTCTGTGATACGGTCTACAGTCACCCACCCTTTCCAAGTGTTTTGTTTCACCACAAACTATGTTCTCGGTCTGCACAAGGTGTGCACCCAAATCAACCTTCTCATCGCACCATCAACCGAACCTCTATCATAAGTCTGATGCAAATTTTATGATGAACAAGTTCGCTACACCAAACTGTTCACCAAGTCTGCTAACATTCCCACTGAACTGACTTCACAAAAAACAACCTTCATGATGCGCCCTATCCATTGTCACCACTTTAGTAGTAAAGTGTGCTTCAAGCTATGATACCATCTATCACGTCCCCATAGTGTGGCTAGTTAAATCTTGGAATTGTACACCTCTTGAAGGTGTGCAACACCGTGATGTTTCTTGTCACACACCCACTACGACAACTAAGATTTTATTTTTTTTGTCTTTTCTTCAAGGGACAGAATCCCTGAATTTGTACGGGGCCTAGCCCAGACCATCCCTTCCCTTATTCTCCTCCATGTGACCACCTCTGTGAACATACTTTCAAGATTTTTGTTGCAAGGAACCCTTGTTCCTTCAATCCCCGAAACCCAAAATCCCGGTATCATCCGGATCTATGGTCCAGATCGTCGACTTGATTAACAGACCGGATTAAATCTCAACATTCTACCTTTCAGGATTTTTGGCAGGGTCTTCACTCCTATTCCTCCGATGTCCAGAACCCCGGTGGATTTAGATCTTCGCCACTCGCTCTCTACAAATGGACGGTCCAAATCCTTTCAGGACTCCTCCTTCCTACCACATGACCCTCTCCTGTGACCTAGGGCTCATCCACAGAGCACGTCGGGGTTTCATGTATCGAGATTTCACAACTTGTGAAAATAATGGGTCTTTCCCTTTGGTTTCTCGGGTGCCAAAACGCCGAAACTTATTCATGCTAAACAGATTCGGGGTTTCATATACCAGGATTTCGTGACTGGCGAAAATGAGGGGTCTTTCCCTTTGGTTTCCCGGGTCCTGAAACGCCGAAACATATTCACGCTAAACCGATGGTTCAACGACCACGATCATGTCACGATTTCGCGAATCGTGAGTTCGTGCAGTCCTACCCTTTCACCACTCCAAGTCGCGAGTCAACGAAATGCTACTTGACTGCCATGTGTCCTGTGTCGATGGATGGTTTTGAATACTTCGGGACTTTGAGGACCTTTGTCGAGTCCACTCTCCTACCTATGCAAAGGTTAATATTGACAGTCAATAGAGCTCTGACCAATCCTTGGATCTACGGTTCCGGATCCCATCGTTACTTGCAAAGGCTGAAAGGCTCGAGGTGTTAATGCTTGCACTCCTCCTCTAGATCCGTCGGTCTTGACCTATCTGGGGTATTTTCGAAAGGATTCCAACTATTCGTCTACCAAATGATGGGGTAATATCTTTCAATAACTGGACTCGTTGTCCTTTCTGATCTTAAATCATGAGATTCAACTTCTCAGAGCTTCGAACTCCCATGACTTCAAAACCTGAGAGAACTACTCTTTCTTGTACAAGGTTTCCAGACTCAGATCACATGATCCTTCAGAGGGTTCTTGGGTAATTATCCCTAGGCTTGGTGACCTGACTAAAAATCCTTCCTAATTGGCCAAGCTATGAACTTTGTGACGGGGGTAAAGTAAACTCATGGGTTACTATAATGGTAGTCTTTTCAAGGAACTCACTCCGGCTCTGGAATGCGAGGAAACGTCCCAGGAGGAGGTGCCTTCGGGAAATCAAACCAAGACATAGCGTGAGTCAAGTAGATGGGACAAATCTCAAGGTAATAGACTTGTATTATTAACTTATTCATTCTATACATAAACCGATTATGGTCATATAAGTATAATCATGCATCCATTATTTCCAATCAAAACACAAGGAAAACACTTCTATACAGAAACCATTTATGAGCATATAAACATGAGCATGCGTTCGTGATATTCAATTCAAAATACAAGACATAACGCTTATCAGAAACACCAGACGTGATGCGAGTGCTGAGAGGGGTGTTCGTTTCCACCCAACCATAGGCTCAGTGACTCCAGACGGATTTACCACTAGCCACCCCCGAGCTAGACCACGATGCTTTAAGATTCAGTCTCCTACTTCCAGCTCAACGAAAGTCAAGGACGAAGGTTACTCTCCTTCTCCTCTGTTCATAACTCCCCAGTATTTCCATAGTTCCTTCAGTTTTTCTTACACGATCCTTGTCGCGCATGTTCTCTCCTCTCCTCCCCCACACTTCCTTTCTTGCCTTTTTCTACAAGATTGTGCATGGCGCGAATTCCCCCATCCGTGGTCAGGTCTGAGAGATTCTACGGATGGGCGGTTCGCCCCCATCCCCTCATTAACTCTTGAGGAGCCTCCCCACCTACCATCCTGGTGGGTAATTCATTCCAGGGTCAGAGAGTTGCTTTGGTCTTTGAGAAAGTAAAAACCAGTACGGTATTGGTTCGATGGAAGTTAACGCAACCATTCCAGGTCCCTTCCACCACCTCTCATTAGCCATCATGGTCTCTTTTATCACATACCCCCTCCCAGCAGTCATGCAACACATAATCATAACATAATTTACATTCATCGACCTTTTATACAAAGGTCCGTCAAATCAAACATTCACATCTTTGAGTTTGCCATAGTTCTTGGCCAATATAGTTATTTTTACAGACTGGGGGAAACAGGGTGTTACAATTCCCTCCCCCTTAAAGGAACATCATCCTCGATTTTCTATCTATCAATATGATGTGTATGTACATAAGTAAACAAAATTGGATATGTCTGTTTCATGGCATCTTCCATTTCCCATGTAGCCTCATCTAGGCCAAAATGTTTCCACTGCACCTAGCCCTGTGCAATGGTTCGGTTCCTGAGTGGGGTTTCCTTTCTATCCACTGTGCATTGAGGTTCTGGCAGGAATTCTCCCTCTGGTTCCACCTATATCACAGACCAGTCAATTATATGATTAGAATCGTTTATATATTTCTTCAATAATGAAACATGGAAAATATTATGTGCTTTTACTGTGGGAGGAAGTGCTAGCCTATAGGCTATAGGTCCCACTCTATCTAAAATTTCAAAGGGTCCACAATACCGAGGTGCCAACTTGGCACAAGCTCCCATCCTCAGGGAACTCTTCCTGGGCCTAACTCTGAGATATACGTGGTCTCCCGTCTTGAATTCTCTTGGAGTTCTCTTTCAGTCGGCGTAACTTTTCTGTCTGTTTTGAGCGACCTTTAGATTTTTTTTTATCTGAATCACTTGTTGTTCCATTTCTTTCAACATGTCAGGTCCAATAGTAATTCTGTTTACGAGATTACTCCAACTGACTGGAGTGTTGTATGGCCTACCGTAGAGGACTTCGAAAGGACTCGTCTTCAGGGATTCTTGGTAGCCGTTGTTGTAGGTGAATTCCACCAGTGGTAGGTAATCTTCCCACTTTTGGGGTTGATGCATTACATGCATCCTTAGCATGTCTTCTAATATTTGGTTCACTCTTTCTGTCTATCCATCAGTTTGAGGATGATAGGCTGTACTAAACAGTAATTTGGTCTCCAGACCAACCATCAAGGATTTCCAAAAGTTGGAAGTAAATTTTGTGTCTCTGTCAGACACGATCTCTTTAGGCATACCATGTAGTCTAAATATCTCCTTCATGAATATGTTGGCGATGTCTATTACCTTGCAAGTCGACTTGATGGGGATAAAATGGGCAGACTTTCTTAGTTTATCCACCACTACCATGATGGCATCATTCTGTTTGGTCGATGTCAGTAATCTAGTGATGAAATCCATGGAAATGGTTTCTCATTTCCATTCTGGGATTGGTAGAGGTTGTAATAATCCTGCTGGGTGTCGGTGTTCTTCTTTAACCTGTTGGCATTCTATGCATTTGGCTAAGTACTCAGCTATGTCTTTCTTCAATCCAGGCCAATAGAATTGTGACATGGTGGTCGTGATCATCTTCTGGTATCCTGGATGACCAGTATATGGTCTTTTATGTAGTTCATACATTATGAACCTCTTCAAGTCGTCACAATCAGGAATATACAATCTGTTTTTGTAAGTTAGCAGGCCTCCATCTATCATATGGTAGCCTTCATACTTTATCCATGTGGGTTCTTGCTCCAAGTACGAGGTCACGATCTGGAAGAATATCTGTATTTCTTGTGCATTCCTGACTCTTTCTTTGACATTCGTTTCATAGGTGCTCACCATTGCCAGGTGAATTGTTTTCATACTTTTGCTAAGGGCATCGACCACCTTATTTTCCTTTCCTTTAACATGTTTGATTTCAAAATCAAACTCGCTAAGGAGGGCCATCCAACTAGCTTGTCTGGCATTGAGATTTGGTTGGTCAAACAGATATCGCAATCCACAGTGGTCTGTCACAAGTACAAAATTCCTTCCCAGGAGGTAATGCCTCTACATTTTTAAGGCATGCACTATGGTGGCCAGCTCTAGATCATGGGTCACATAGTTGACTTCGTGCTCATTCAATTTTCAGGATTCATAGCAAACTACACTTCCTCCTTGCATAAGGTCTCCTCCGAGCCCTTCCTTGTAGGCATCTATGCACACGAGGAAGTCAGCTTCGGGATCGGCGATCTTCAACACGAGTGTGTGGGTCAGTAGTTGTTTTAGGGATTGAAATATTTCTTCACATTATTGTGTCCACGTGAATTTAGCTCCCTTCTTTTGGAGGGCAGTGATTGGATAACCAATCTTGGAGAATCCTTTTATAAATCTCCTATAGTATCCTGCTAAGCCCATAAAGGATCTGATATCTGAAACGTCCTTTGGGGTAGGCCATTCCATGATAGTCCTGATCTTGTTAGGGTCTACTACTACTCCCTCTTCAGATATGACATGGCCTAAGTAATGTATTTGCTTCTGGAAAAAGTTGCACTTGCTAAATTTGGCATAGAGCTGATGTTCTCTTAGCACTTGAAGCACAAGTCTAAGATGTTCCTCATGTTCCTCTCTATTCTTGGAGTAAATTAATATATCGTCAATAAAAACCAGTACAAATTTGTCTAGTAATTTGCTGAGCACATTGTTCATCAAGCACATAAAAGTGGCAGGGGCATTGGTCAATCCAAATGGTACTACCACAAACTCATAGTGACCATATCTCATCCTGAAGGCAGTTTTGTGGATGTCTTCACCTTTGATTCGAACTTGATGGCATCCAGATCTGAAGTCAATCTTTAAGAATATGGAAGCAGCTCCCAATTGATTGAACAGGTCATCGATCCTGGGTAAGGGGTACTTGTTCTTTATGGTTACCTTATTGAGTTGTCTATAATCTATGCACAGTGGGAAGGTACCATATTTCTTTTTCACAAACAGGACTGGTGCTCCCCATGGAGACACGCTGGGACAGATATAGCCTTTGTCCATCATTTGTTTTAGTTGTAATTTAAGCTCAACTAGCTCGGGTGTGCTCATCCTGTAGGGTGTCCTAGTCACTAGCACCGCTCCTGGTGCAAGTTCTATCGAGAAGTCAATGTCCCTTCTCGGAGGTAGACCTGGTACCTCTTTCGGAAATACATCTCTATATTCTCTTAGTGTGGGGTGGTCTTCGAGGCTTGGTTTTTCATCTTCAACTGATTCCAACACCTGTATCACATATAGTGGACATCCCTTTCTGCAATACTTTATCATTTGAAGAGTTGATATTCGTCCCACCGAGACAGGTTTTTGGATCCCTTGAAGGGTTATCCTTCTTCCTTTTTCACTTACACATTCTAAGGTTTTATGGTAATAGTCTAGTCTAGCTTTATATGTGGCTAGCCAGTCCATACCAATCAACAGGTGATACGATCCTAGGGGTAGTATGTTAAGGGTTGCTTGGGTGGGGAATTCACCCATAGTGAATTGGCAAGCTGGTATGACCTCTGCTACCTTTCTTTTGGTGCTAGTGGCTAATTGTGCCAACCATGGCTTGGTGTGTTTATGTGGCTGTAATTTACACTTATCAACAGCCTTAGGGGCTATATAACTCAAATTTGACCCAAGGTCAATTAGAATAGACACTAGATGGTTGGTGATCATACCTTCCATCTCCATCACTGAAGCTTAGTGGTCAGCTTGTTTATTATCCAAGGCCGCATAAATTTGTGGCACGCTCCTGGCCATGTGATTGATGGTGGTAGCTTCTTGAACATTGTAAATTCTCTGACTGTTCTGTTGTCGGTGCGGGCAGTCCCTCAGTAGATGTTCTTCTCCGCAACCCCAACATTTCAAGGGTTCTCTCTTTGGGTTATCAATCTTTCCTGGGGTAGATCCAGAAGGTTTATTTCCACCCTGGGAGGGGAAATTCTACTGGTGTAAACTTCGGGTTGGGAAGCTCATCCTTGAGTTATTTTTATAGTTTTTAAATCTTGGGGATTTAAACCCCTTTTTCTGGAATCCCGAACTATTCTTTTGCTTCCATCCTTCGCAAGGTTTTGTCTGATGCCCAAGTTGTTCATGACAATATCTTTCCTTCCAGATAGTGTCTTCTAGGGTCTTTGGCTCATCAAACTCATTCATGTTCTGATAGTCCTTAGGTAATCCACTGATGAATCGTTGCACCTTTTCATTTTCTGCTTTTATATAGGGTACATACCTCAGCAACTCGAGGAATCTACTGACATATTCCTCTATGGTGAGTTGCCCCAGCTTGAGTTCATAGAATTCTTTGGTCTTTTCGTCGAAATACTTTTCCGACAGATACTTCTTCTTCAAGTATTTCTCAATCTGTTCCCAAGATAGGTCCTCTTCGTGAATGCCTTTTACATTCTTAAGGTCTTCCCACCAAATGGAAGCCTTTCCATTCAAATTGAAAGTGGCTACTCGGGCCTTCAAGTTTTCTGAGAAGTCATGAACTCTAAAATACTTCTTTAGTCCAAGTAGCCAAGCTTCCGCTTCCTCCCCCTTCTTTATTTCACCGTTGAAAGAGGGTGGTTTGACCTTCATTAACTCTTCGAGATTATGACTTTTGAAATGCTTTCGCTTCTTCCGTTTTCTTCGAGAATAAGAACTAGTTCTGCTACTAGAAGATCCCTCCGAGTTGCAAGTTTCCTTTCCATAGGAATTGTCCGACGCTTGTCCCTTATCTCTGGGGTGGACCTTTCTCGATGTGCTCTTCCCAGTGTGGCCACTTAAAAGACCACGTTTCAGTATCTCAGGTGGACTTTGACTTTTCTTTGTTTGTCGTTGGTCCGCGTGACTGGTGTCAGGTCCATGTTGCAATTGTCTTTGTATGTCGGATAAACTCTACAACAAGATTGCATTAATTTATGTTTGCTTCTCTTGCTCTTTTATCAACCTCTCGTTGTCGGCCTTGCAGCTCTGTAGTTTGACTATGAGGCTCCTCACAGTCTCAGCTAGATCATGAGGGGTCTCTACCTCCCTCCTTTCGTCAGAATCTTCGTCTCTATTGTGGGAGCCATCCCCTACTTCGTGGTGAGTCACCATTCTATGCATCTGCAATTTCCCGTGGTTGATCGTCCGCTTGTCAAAAAAAAAAAAAACACTTGTCGTTAGTCAATATTTATATTCATTCATAACCAACACATAATTCATATTTTTCAAATGTATACACACAATAGGAATTTTCATTCTTAACTTCGACTTTTGATCAAGGGTGTTAAGATAGAGGGTTACTCCTTATAAGAGTACTTCAAATGGAGTTCCTGTGCAACTCGTTCATGAGCCCAAGTAGGCCAAGTGATGTAACCATGCTCTGATACCAATTTGTCACACACCCACTACGACAACTAAGATTTTATTTTTTTTGTCTTTTCTTCGAGGGACAGAATCCCTAAATTTCTATGGAGCCTAGTGCAGACCATCCCTTCCCTTATCCTCCTCCATGTGACCACCTCTGTGAAGATACTTTCGATATTTTTGTTGCAAGGAACCCTTGTTCCTTCAATCCCCGAAACCCGAAATCCTGGTATCATCTGAATCTATGGTCCATATCGTCGACTTGATCAACGACCTATATTAAATCCTGACATTCTACCTTTCGGGATTTCTGGCGGGGTCTTCACTCCTATTCCTCCGATGTCTAGAGCCCCAGTGGCTTTAGATCTTCGCCACATGTTCTCTACAAATGGACGGTCCAAATCCTTTTGGGAATCCTCCTTCCTACCACATGACCCTGTCCTATGACCTAGGGCTCACCCACAGAGTGCGTCGGGGTTTCGTGTACCGGAATTTCGCAGCTTGTGAAAACGAAGGGTCTTGCCCTTTGGTTTCCCGGGTGCCGAAACGTTGAAACTTATTCACGCTAAACCAATTCGGGGTTTCGTATACCGGGATTTTGCGACTGGCGAAAATGAGGGGTCTTACCCTTTGGTTTCCTGGGTGCCGAAACGCCGAAACTTATTCATGCTAAACCGATGGTTCAACGACCATGATCACGTCGCAATTTTGCGAATCGTGAGTTTGTGCAGTCCTACCCTTTGACCACTCCAAGTTGCGAGTCAGCGAAATGCTACCCGACTGCCACGTGTCCTGTGTTGATGGATGGTTCTGAATACTTCGGGACTTTCAGGACGTTTGTCGAGTCCACTCTCCTGCCTATGCAAAGGTTAAGATCGACGGTCAATAGAGCTCCGACCGATCCTTGGATCTACGGTCCTAGATCCCATTGCTACTTGCGAAGGCTGAAAGGGTCGAGGTGTTAATGTCTGTGCTCCTCCTCTAGATCCGTCAGTCTTGACTAATCTGGGGTATTTCTAGAAGAATTTCGACCATTCGTCTACCAAATGATGGGGTATTCTCTTTCGATAACTGGACTCCCTATCTTTTCTAAGCTTGAATCATGAGATTCAACCTCTCGGAGCTTCGAACTCCCACGACTTCGAAACCTAAGAGAACTACTCTTTCTTGTACAAGGTTTCTAGACTCAGATCACATGATCCTTCAAAGGGTTCTTGGGTAATTATCCCTAGGCTTGGTGACCTAACTGAAAAGCCTTCCTAATTGGCCGAGCTATGAACTCTGTAACAGGGGTAAAGTAAACTCATGGGTTACTATAACAGTAGTCTTTTCAAGGAATTCACTCCGGCTCTGGAATGCGAGGAAACTTCCTGGGAGGAGGTGCCTTCGGAAAATCAAAATAGGACATAGCGTGAGTCAAGTAGATGGGACAAATCTCAAGGGAACGGACTTGTATTCTGAACTTATTCATTCTATACATAAATCGATTATGGTCATATAAGTATAAGCATGCATCCATTATTTCCAATCAAAACACAAGGCAAACACTTCCATACATAAACCATTTATGAGAGTATAAACATGAGCATGTGTTTGTGATATTCAATTCAAAATACAAGACATAACACTTATCAGAAACACCAGACATGACGCGACTACTGAGAGGGGTGTTCGTTTCCACCCAACCGTAGGCTAAGTGACTCCAAATGGATTTACCACTAGCCACCCATGAGCTAGACCACGATGCTTTAAGATTCAGTCTCCTACTTCCAGCTCAACGAAAGTCAAGGACGAAGGTTACTCTCCTTCTCCTTTGTTCAGAACTCCCCCGTATTTTCAGAGTTCCTCTGGTTTTTCTTTCGCGATCCATGTCGCGCGTGTTCTCTCCTCTCCTCCCCCACACTTCCTTTCTTTCCTTTTTTCTGCAAGATTGGGTGTGGCGCGAATTCCCCCGTCCGTGGTCAGGTTTGAGAGCTTCTATGGATGGGCGGTTCACCCCCATCCCCTCATTAACTCTTGAGGAGCCTCCACACCTACCATCCTGACGGGTAATTCATTCTAGGGTTAGAGAGTTGCTTTGGTCTTTGAGCAAGTAAAAACCAATATGGTATTGGTTCGGTGGAAGTTAACGCAACCATTCCAGGTCCCTTCTAGCACCTCTCATTAGCCATCATGGTCTGTTTTAGCACATCCCCCCTCCCAGCAGTCATCCAACACATATTCATAACATAATTTACATTCATTGACCTTTTATACAAAGGTCCTTCAAATCAAACATTCACATCTTTGAGTTTGCCATAGTTCTTGGCCAATATATTTATTTTTACAGACTGGGGGAAATAGGGTGTTACATTTCTCACTTGGATACTTGGAAACACCAAGGTTACTTCGTCCAGACTACGCCTCTTCACCTAGAGCATACACATACTCCATTCTAGGTTATCGGTGAGTCGCACTCCTACTCTAATGCAACTCTTGTATACTTAGACAGTTGTTAACAACTTTAACACTTAGTCATATTTAAACATACATCCATGAATATGAGAACACTTGCAAAACAAACAAGACAAACATGGATATAATGTGGGCGGGAAAAAACCTTGCCTAACACCCGGCTAAGTCTTTCTTGTTGAAAAACAGTTACAATGAGCACTATCGTCTCAGTTTACAACTTCGAAAGAGCCACATGACTCACCTCACCTCACCAAGACACTCATAAATAGATGTGTCCCATCAAGACTCTCTGTCACAGCCATATATGCATCATTCTGTAGTGACCTCATATGTGCCCTCGACTGCAAACTTGTCGTTTCTTCATTTCCGCAGAATTCACAAATTTTGGTTCTGCCACACACATGCCTCCAACAAACCTTCATTTCCAGACTTCCCAAAAACTAGTCCAAGAGAATCTCTCCCAACTATGTTCACTGAATCCTCCTCAAGGCAGCACAAGTCCTCCCATTTGGATTGACTTGGTTCCTTGAGGGAGCTCTCCTTCTTCGCTTTCCTCAGAACCATAGAGCTCTACTTGCTCTCCTTGTCTTCAAATCTTCCTTCCTTGGTTGTGCACCCTTGTTCTCTTATAGTAACTCCAAAGGTCACCATCATGAACCGTCGTTTTCTTTGGGGGTGTCACATCCCTTTAGAGACCCATCTGTCCAAATGAATCTACACACCCCTTCGTGGACCTGGTCAGAATCGTTGTACCCCTTCATGGACACATTTGCCTAAACGAAATCATGTTTTTGTCAATCATCGTGCCCCTTGAAACCAACGCACCCAACCTTGGTGCGCCCCTCATGTCAGCGCACCCTAATCTCTTGGTCGCTTCATACTTGGGAAAGCCCCTTAGTGTGTCTGCATGCCCAAGGCACCTACTTTCTTAACTTGGGTGCCGAAGCAACCCCAAGTTTTGTCTCCTTGAGAACTTGGACGAGGGTCTTTGCACCCATCTAGTCAAAGACCTTACACAAGCCAATATAAACATGCAATTAGGAAAAGACATCACCAACCTCAAACTCTCTCGAGTGTTGAAAACCTAAAATGGGGAGATCATTGCCCAAACCTTGATATAGGCATGCAATTAAGAAGAGACATCAAATTCATCAAGCTAAAACTCTCTCGAGTGTTGAAAACCTAAAATGGGGAGATCATTGCCCAAACCTTGATATAGGCATGCAATTAAGAAGAGACATCAAATTCATCAAGCTAAAATGGTGGGGTAGGCAAACGATACCCTCTCCCATAACTTACTCAACATTTATGGAGATAACGCTAAACCAAAACAAATATCACTCCATGCTTGTAAAATTGACAAGGAATTAAAGCCACAACCTGGCCACCCTTTACGGGTTTGCAAGGGTTTGCCTCAAGCGTGCAACTTAATGGATCATTTCTGCACTTGGACGATGGGTGAATGTGGGTTAAATGTGTTAAAACTCTAGAGGCTTCATTTCGATAATACTTAGCACCCTATCTCTAATCTCCTTCCGATAGTACGGACACAAAGCTGAGGGTGATCGGTCTAGGTTGGCCGACATGGTGGTGGGAAGCTTGTTGTTGTATCCGACATGGTGGTGGGAAGCTTGTTATTATATCCCCTCTTATATGTTCTTCACACTCCTAGAAAGTTATGGGGCATTGCCACTGTAGGCACCATTATTGTGCCATGTGTCATCTTCAAGGGTCCAATGCAAATTGGAAAAGCGTCGCTGAGGCATCTAGTAATATGGCGAATGATAAGTGGAGCAAAAAAAAATTACAAGAAGCAAAGGATAGGGGACAAAGTTCGACGATTGTGCAATGGAAACGGCAGCACAGCAGCTTGAATTGAAGGAGACAGAGAGGAAATTCTCTACATACGTGGTTATTTCACGCCAGCACTATTTGGAAGTGGAATCCAAACTAGAAGTCCTATCTGCTTTAGTGAGGGAAATAAGCTGCTATCTTTTCATATCATATTTGTATTACACCGCTGTGCAGTGAGGCCGCAGCGCTTTCTAATACATGATATACTACAAAACATAGCCGTTATGGACAAAATAGTCCGTCGAGATGCAGATCTGTAGTCGCCTCTCTGTCCGAATTTAAGCCCACACTTTGCCGATGAATGAAGTAAGCAGGGACTCTTCGGAAAACTGCAAGAATTTTAGTTTCTTTTGTGAGCTTTTGCGAGCTCTGAATTGCTTTAATTGCAGTATGGTGGACGGCGATTTTCCAGTGTGTAGCATTAATGAACTCAACTCTGGTTGACCCTGTGCGTTCGCAATCCTTTGTGTGCCAGTTACAATTTCATTGTGCTCTTGAAGAAGAATGCATAAATTATAAACTGATATGACGTATAAGAACCTGCAAATCTGACCTAATTAGATTTGAAGCTTTGAAAAGGATGAAATTCCACTTGCACTTGCTTAATTTTGTCCGAATTTAGAGACGAGGTGGTTAACAATGTATAAATAACGGCTAGTTTGGGTTCAGTTTGCGAATGGAGCACAGGCACTTGCAAATTATGATTGTCTTCTTAGCGATTTAACCTATTTTGATTCTGATATGCGGGTAAAATAAATAGCAGAGTGAAGGCTGTAAAATTCTAGTAACATAATCCTTTGCTTTCTCCTTACAGACTTTGGCTCTTTTACAGAATGCGTGCAGATTATTCCGCAGAACTTTGAAGTCGTGTGATCACACATCTCCGGATCAAACCTGATCGGAGTTCGAGTTACAGTTCTGGGCATATTTCTTAGTAGAGTTCGAGTTATACATGTTCATATTAATAAAATACACATCAATATCAATAATGTAGCATCAATTTTGTCAATCCTTAATCTTTTCTTGTTATCAATCATTGGGCCTCACTCCACGGGAGGACCAGGGATATGGAAATCACTCCCATTGAAAGAAGAGGAATCGATCTTGAAGCTGCAGTTGTATAGCAGATGAAGAGCAGTCACTGTTATGTGCTGTAAGAAGTTGTCTGTCCGAATACAGCCTTTCTGCACACGCAAAAGATATGAAGCCGTTGATTTAAACATTCGGCTGGAATAAACACCTGTGCAAGACGAGAGCAAGTCAAGGCGTCCTCTGTGCTAGGCAAGTCGTAACAGAGCAAGCCATAACCTACGAGTTTGAAATAACACTTGAGAATGTAATCCTTGGCATCAGTTACTCAAGAAAACACGTTATCCTTACTTTTGACAAACTAATTATTAAAGCAATCCTAGAGATAAGTTCGTTAAACATAACTAGCATGTTCCTGAAGCAGGGGAAACGTGTTTTAACTAGTATATTCTAGGAAAGGAAACACCAAAGTGAATTGGGGTGGTTAGGTCATTTAAAGACCATAGGATTTTGTGTTTGGATGGAAAATGAATACTTCACAAGGTCCATCTTCATTCCATATATCAAAAAATATTTTCAACAATCATATAACTCCAAAGATTAATCGCCTAGTTTCATGCCCACTTGCAATAACTCAAAAGTTGAATCGCCGGGCTGCATTCACACCTGCAATAATCACACATATGTGACAGACTTTTCCAAAGAAAAATGGAAGAGGAAGAAGAGACTTGTATTTCTTGTTAATCCACCCTACAAGATACAGTCTACAGTTATACAATCTATAATCTCATACAATCTACAATATGCAGTCTACAAGATATAATCTATAATCTCATACAGTCTACAATATGAGACTATGTATAAAATCGAGTGCAACCACTGAGCCCACCTACTCAATATGGCCAGCCATCAACGAGTATGAATTCCTCCCCCGATTCTCAGAACGTACATATGACTATTCAATTAAATATCACCTATGACATTTTAGATGAAGCGATCTTGACCAAGAGAATATTTATTCTCTCTTTGTCTTTATTGCTACACTATTTGTTTGTATGATCGGTAAACACAACATACTTGCTTCCTTACTCACTTATGTGTCAATCATGCTTGTATTTCCCATTTTTTTGCCATTATTTCCTTGAAACCAGATAAACATAGTGTGGAGACAGACATAAATCTATATCATAGTGTCATTCCAATTATAGAAGGACAACTTTTTGAACATTTAATTGGTGGTCTCTAGAATTGCATGCGTGCCACCTAATAGTAAAAAGTATCACCTAATAGTAAAAAGGGGTCACATGCTCGACAATTACTATCAACTGGATGCTACACATGTCTAAAAATGTAGAAGATACCACCTGGTTGTTCAGATGTCCGTACTTAGAAAATTGTGCAAGAGAGCCATATGAGTGTTCACACAACGGGACTATCTTTTTGACACATCAAGAAGCAGGGGTAGGGGCCTTCTCTGTAGAATATATTCATGCTAGAAAAGACCTTTGGGATTTATTTTTTTTGGGGGGGGGGGTGTGCAGTAGTGTTTTTCTACTTTTGTTATTGTCTCCTTTTGCTGAAGATACATAAAGATCAATTTGAAGGTGTACGAAACCGCTAGATGAAAATGATCGATAGCTCGAGGTAGCCAAATGAAAATGCTTGACGTATGAAAGCACCATATCAAAGTGCTCGATAGCTAGAAGTATCCAAACGAAAATGCATGATAGTTGGAGGTGTATAAATACAAGGTGATTTGGTTGACAGATTTTTCCCGTTGACAGGTTTTTGGCAAACCTTCCTTTCTATCCAACACAACTTACACAACTTATAGTTGAGAGCATCTGAGATTCAATCAAAGACAATAAATTCAGAGCATCTAAGATTCAATCAAAGACAATAAATTCAACAAATGTGAAACAAGAACCTTCACCCTCAAACAAGAACTTACACAACTTATAGTTGAGAGCATCTGAGATTCAATCAAAGACAATAAATTCAGAGCATCTAAGATTCAATCAAAGACAATAAATTCAACAAATGTGAAACAAGAACCTTCACCCTCATATAGTGTACCTGTCGCAGAGATTCTAAACTGCTACAACCATATCTTCAATGCCCACAAAACCCGACATAATCAATCCCCCGCTTGATATCAATTCATTCATGAAAACCATCTCCCAAATTCATCTCCATGACCAGTCCCCCACTTGGATATCAATTACTTCATGTGAAGCATCTCCCATGTTCATCCAAGTTCATTTCCACACAGAACTTGATAGTTGAAGTCCTATCCAAAGAATGGGTCCACGTCTATGTCTAGCATCTCGAGCAACAGCTTCAAAAAACAATTCAATCATGCTCTTGTGATGAAAAGAAAGGATAAGAAGGTACATGTACCACTGTACAGAAGGATACTTGGTGGATGAAAAGAAGGTACATGTACGATTGTATGTACAAAAGGACACTTGGTGGCCATGTACTCCAACGATGACAATGAAGCTTCAACACTTTTCGATCGATTCGTGGGTGGCCTTTTTAAATATTAGTAAATGATTCAACTCTTTTAATGACAAATATTAAAAATAATATAGTGACTCAATGGAAACCGCTAATCAAGACGAAGATAGATGTAATGTCAAATATTAAAACTAATACAATGATTCAATGGCAAGTTCTAAGCAAGACAAAGATAGATGGTAGGCATACGTTGATGGATAAATGGCATGGTATAATTTGCAAAGCTTTTGAAATGTTTTCTCATAATAAAAATGCCTAATTACTTAGTTAAATGTGTTGTTAATACCTAACTAAACATACAAATAAATTGGTTTGTGAACATCAATATAATTAAGTGTTAAAAAAGCATTCGAAGATCCTTTTATATTCATGTCAATCCATCCAAAGATCTCGGACAATTCCGCCAAACTGGAAGATACTCATTGTGTGCCACAAATCATTGTGGATTATAAAATCACCCAAAATATAGAAAAAGCAAGAGGACCAAAATACTTAGTAGCATGTATTTGTTATTATAAGTATAAATATAATGTTGAGGAGAGATGTTTCAGTTTACCAATTTCTTCCAACGTGCATATACATCATATATGAAATCTTTAGTACATCGTTTCGTCATAGGCATACGGGCATACCCACATCACTTGCTTATGTGTATGTGAAGGAGTGATGAAAATATGGTGTTTTCCAGCGACATAGGAATACGATGGAGGTTAATCAAAGAATATGAATATGGTGTGTACTTATAGCGCGTAGACTCTAGAAATATTAACTAGTTGATTAATAAGGCTGTCGGGTTGTTGCTTCCCAATGAAACATGCTATACATGTGTGAGATTGGAATCTGATTTGAAGTTTGAATCCTATACCCTGTCAAATCATTATCATCCAAGATGTTAGCAGTGGAAGTGGAAGATGTAGATCTTTGGAATTGCATACTTATCACATCATACTAAAAAGGGTCACCTGCTCGACAATTGCTATCAATTGGATGCTATCAATTTATTTTTTAAGAGAAATTCTGATTTTTTTTTTGTATGAGGTTACAAGCATGTATGGTCAATGGTTAGGATCAACAACAAATCTATGATACCACTGTGGTGAACCAAGCGAGTTCACTATGTAAATATCCAATATAAATATGATAATATGCAATAATCCATTTAATGATAGAAATATATTTAATAATAATTGTATAAGAATATGATATGAATAAGATGATTCTTACAATGAAGAATGAGGGCTTGCTTATATACCCACACAGGGATGCCCTTTACCAATAGTCATGTCCTTAAGACATGTCCTTTCATTATTAATAATTATTATTTAATCATGATCTTACTAATATCTATTTTATGTGTATATTTATGTTCATAACACACATACAAAGTACACAAGATATTTTCTCTAAAAACTCTTAACCGGGAAAACCAACAAACTTAAATTTGTACCTCTCCCTCTATCATTGTATAGCTAACTCATTCACAACACAATATTTAGGAAATTTGCACTTTCATTTAACCCTAATCTACTAACCATGATTATATTACAACCCTAATCCCTTCACCCTGATTAGATACAATGGGATAAAACACAATGTAAACCAAACAAAAATTCTCAAGGGAAAGCCCCCAAACCACCTAGACCCCCCCACAATTATGCCAGGATGCAAAATCTACCTACAAAGAATACAACATATATTCAACAAGAACCATCCCTACTATGAAAAACCTTTCAATGATACATATATAATACCTTTAGGCCAAAGATTCACTTTACAGGAAATGTGTGGTGCTTTTGTACCTTGTGCATGGTCGATGAACACTAAAAGCCTCTTTTATTTCCTATTGTAAATACTAACCTTGTACAATATCTACTGCAAACTAATATTCAGAAAGGAACAAAAAATATACAATGGCAAATACAAACATTACACAGAGATTTTTCACCTGGAAACCCAAACCGGGAAAACCATCATATATTATATTCATACCTTGTGTTACATTGTTTACAATACAATATACATATAGGAGCCAGCAGCATCCAAAACCCTAATCCAATGACTTGGATTAATCCAAAACCCTAATTCCTTAACTAGAAATAGAAAACCATCGGCAAAAAACCATGTGCCGAAAAACCACCTAAATAAAATGTGGTCCCAGAAATATGTTGTTCCAGTGCGAAAAAAAAATTTGGGGGCACTGCCCCCGAACCCCCCCACAGGGGGTTACAGGGTTACATAGTCAACAATCCAGGGCAGCAATGCCCATGAATCCTCTACACCAAGAGAACTTCTCACTGCTCACAGATTTTGTTAATGAATCTGCAACATTCTTCAAAGTGTCCACCTTCATCGGTGATACTTTATTTTCTTCAATCATGTCTCTCACAAAGTGATATTGAACATCAATATGCTTTGTCTTTGAATGATAAGAAGGGTTCTTCGCCAAGAAAATTGCACTCTGACTGTCACACTCTATCCTTACAACTTCTTGTACCAACCCAATACCTGAACACAATCTTTGTA
>JZKD02S1676191.1:48758-62449 GCA_000966675.3 Picea glauca
CCTTCCATATTCTTTCGTCTCATCTCCTCCGACAACAAGGATGAGACCACTTCTTCAAACTTCAAAGAAGTTGTATTACTACCTATGGCCACAACCAGACTATCCCACGAGTCTCATAAAGAACACAACAAACTAATACATTTATCTTCATCTGAAATTTTAATCTCAATAGATACTAACTGACTTACCACAGTATTGAAGGCGTTAAAATGCTATGCCACCAAGTCTCCATCTCTCATCCTCAAGTTATACAGCTTCTTTCTCGGGAATAGTTTATTTACCATGGACTTACACTGATACAACTTCCCCAACTTTTCCCATAAATCCTTGGTTGTAGCTTCCTCTGACACATTCAGTAATATTGAATTGGAGAGACACAGTTGGATTGTGCTCTTTGCCTTCCAATCCATCTTTTTCTAGTCATTTGCAGAAGTTCCTATAGGTGCAGTACCTAGATCTACCGCGATCCATTGATCTCTGTCCACCAAAATATCTTCCATATTGAGCTTCCACATCTCAACGCTTTTCCCATTAAACTTCTCGATCTCCATCTTCGAATTGCTTGCCATTTCTTTTCACCTGAAAAATAGTACCACAGATCTCCCACTGTAACAAGGCTTATCACAGTCCCGAGCCAAACCATTGCCCACAAAGGCGTCCCCCTGAAGCCAATAAAGCTCTGATACCAAATGTAAATTCTAAAATTGTACAATATCTAGTACAAACTGATATTCAAAAAGGAACATAAAAGACACAATGGAAAATACAAACATTACATAGAGATTTTTCACCTGGAAACCCAAACCAGGAAAACCAGCATATATTATATTCATACCTTGTGTTACATTGTTTACAATACAATATACATATAGGAGCCAGTGGCATCCAAAACCCTAATCCAATGACGTGGATTAGTCCAAAACCCTAATTCCTTAACCGAAAATAGAAAACCATTGGCAAAAAACCATGTGCCGAAAAACCACCTAAATAAAATGTGGTCCTGAAAATATGTCGTCCCGGAAATATGTGGACTAATGCCACATGTACATCCTCAAAGTGATGATGACTCAAGGAAAGAGGACATGTTCTCAATCTAGGCATAATGTCATGTCAAAACCTCCATGGAAAGAATAAAGAAAATGGATAGGGTTTGATCACCGTAACCTCCACACATGTGAGAGAAACAAAAAAATATGAGGGCCACTCCCTCAATATTCTCCAAAAACAAGTTTCTCCACTAAAATAATCCTCTAAAATTATCCCAATGGATAGATATGGTGGCACATATGGTATCCCAAGAAAATTGTCTCAACAAATGATCAAATATGCATGTAAAGAGATTATCCATGTAGCATGTGTGGCATATGAGGTGGTGTTTCCCCCTCATATGTGTAACAACCTCATCAAAATAATAATATATTTAATATATTTAAGAAAACCCTAGATCTATTCTAGGAAAACTTAAAATTGCATTATCCTCCAACTAATTTGAGAGGAAAAGTCAAACAACTAATAAAATAGGTGGACTAATGCCACATGTACATCCTCAAAGTGATGATGACTCAAGGAAAGAGGACATGTTCTCAATCTAGGCATAATACCATGTCAAAACCTCCATGGAAAGAATAAAGAAAATGGATAGGGTTTGATCACCGTAACCTCCACACATGTGAGAGAAACGAAAAAATATGAGGGCCACTCCCTCAATATTCTCCAAAAACAAGTTTCTCCACTAAAATAATCCTCTAAAATTATCCCAATGGATAGATATGGTGGCACATGTGGTATCCCAAGAAAATTGTCTCAACAAATGATCAAATATGCATGTAAAGAGATTATCCATGTAGCATGTGTGGCATATGAGGTGGTGTTTCCCCCTCATATGTGTAACAACCTCATGAAAATGTATGCCAAATATATGGATCCAAGGGAGAGATGTCAACAATCAATAAAATAGTGTCATCATCCTTGTGTCTGGTCAACAAACAATCAACAACCTTCAAGGAAGAAGGAGATGACCTCATCTCAAGTATAAAATAATAATATGTAGGATGTATGCCTCAACATATATTCCAAGGAGGTGAACACCCCATGAAAATACCCTAATCCATGCTCAAGTACCCTAATTGTAGTGTGAAATCAATCAAATTAACCTATGTGCTAAACCAAGCAAGACTACATGTGAGAAAAGTGGGGTCAAAGTATCCCTAGATGATGAAATTAGCATGAACATGTGTGCAACAATGGTAACACTGTATTAAGGGGGTGTGTCTATGTCACAATGAGGTGGTCTAAGAATCATAAAACCTTAAAATAACTATGGTGTTCTCACATGAGAATCCATACCATGCTAAACCAAAGAAAAATAGCCACAAATGTGATGGGATTAATGTGAAGGGAGTACATATTCCAATTGATCCACCAATAAACAATGTCAATAATAAACTATTCATTTCTTACGCAGTAGAGTATTAATAACTAATGTAACTGTGTTCAATGTTTTTAACTCGACATTTTGATCCAGAGGCTGGGATCATCATCGAGAGGTTGTTAATATCAACTATTCACGACCTCTCAATCCATAATTAAATAGTCAATGAAAACTAATGAGTGAGCATACCAACGTAAATATTATTCTAGGTTTCTACTATTTTTATTTTAATTTTATCAAGAACATGATTTCATGCTTCTTTGATTTTGAATCCTTCATCTATGTTCATGTTAGAAGCATTTAACTTGATTTCTAGGGCTTTGTGTATTTTCCTTTTACCATTGCAAATAAAATCCACTATGATAAAAGGAAAATATGTGAAGCCCTGGAAATCAATTTAAATGCTTCTAACATCAACATAGATGAAGGATTCAAAATGAAAGAAGCATGGAAGCATGTTCTTGATAAAATTAAAAATGAAAATAGTAGCAACCTGGAATAATATTTGTGTTGGTCACCTAACTCATTGGTTTTCATTGACTATTTAATTATGGATTGATAGGTCATGAACAAATGATCTTAACAACCTCCTGATAATCTAAGCTTGTGGATCAAAACGTCTAGTTAAAAACATTGAACATAGTTCCATTAGCTTTTAATGTCAATAATACCAAGGTGTAGACATATAATCCACCTAATCATCATGCACCATGAACAAGATCAAATCATATGTCTTAACCTAATAATGTGATGACTAGACAATTAATAAATAAAACCATGGAAAATGCCATCTCCAACAAGATATCAACGAGCGAAATATCACCAAAGTTCGAATGCATCATCACTGGAAATCCTACTAAGCTTGAAGGGCACCAATGAATAAATATACACCATACACTTCCATTTGGACATCACAACATGTAGTCGTTTGGGCAATTAATCAAAATGAACCATAAGAATAATGACGAGAAAGTGTGTGCGCGAGCATAATAGGCCCTTGAGTTTGATCAATCATTAATCAAAATCATCTGCAAGTATTTGTCACATGTGATGAAATACCTAAGACAACACTCATGCAACATAATGGGTAAGAGCTAGCTCCAAGATGGGGACATGTGCTTTTGCAAAAGTGAATGAGAACTCTAGAATATCTATCAATATCTTATATAGTTCAACATGAAAATAGATCAGATCCATATGGCAGGGAAATAATATTGCCCTGTCACACCATATGATGAAAACCAAAACTAGTACATAAAGTGCATGGAATCTAATATATGATGACAAAAATGAATTTTAAAATAATAAATAAGCCAAATTACCAAAGATAACATGGAATGAAACACTAGTCTAATATATTTCTCATGAGATCTTATTCATCCTAATCTATTAATCTATCAATGGCATCAAATTCCATGAAGGTAATATATCTTTAGATTTTTTCCATTAATGGGAAACTACATCTTCTCTCCATTTAGGTAGTTGTGACAGAAAGAATTCGCTCTAGCAATCTTGTACGGGGAAACCATAATTTTTTTTTAATTTTACATGTTTTCTTGGATTCTCTCTTCTTTTGTCCAACATGAGGAGTAGGACTAGATCTATCTTTTATAGAATCCTTTGACAATAATTTTGATCAAATGTACCCTTAACCTTTTCATGATTCTTGATTAGATGATCCAATTCCTTTTGCAAGTTCCTATCAAGCTCCATCCACCCCAACCTTAACCACTTCTTGGTTTGTCGTGAATGTTGTAGCAACCAATACTCTAGAATCCTCATATGGATTTTCAATGTAACCTTCATTCCATAAAACAACTCGAATGGGGTATTTCTTGTAGCTTCTTTCTCTGTGATACAATATTCCCACAAAGCATGTTTGATCTTACTATCCCAAGATTCCTTATTATTTTCAACAAACTTTTTGATGATCATCATGAGATTTTTGTTGTTGGATTTTTCCAAACCATTTCCCTAGGGTAATAGTTTGATGAACATGATAGGATAGTGCCCTATAACAAAAATTTTACCATTCCATTGAACTAAAGGCCTCATCATTATCTACGGTGATGTTTTGTTGGAACCCCAAATTTTGTAATTATCTTATCTTCCAAAAAATCAATCAATATTTATTTGTTTCCTTCTTTGTGGGAATGGATTCAACCCACTGAGTGAAATAATCATTACTTGTTATTAAACGTTTTCAAAACAATTGCTATATTTTTCTTTGAATTCCCCAATGAAATCCAAAGCCTGCTACTTAAAATGAGACTTTGCAAGCACTAGCTACAAGGATAAGGCCACCAAACGTTTCCTTCTTATAAACAACTGACATGACCTACATCATCTGAAAAAATGATGGACATATGTGAATAATGTTGGCCAATAATAACCTACTTTGAATACCTTATTCATTGTCCCACTAACAATGTAGTGTCTACCAAAAAATCCCAGATGTAACTCTGTCTTTGAGTCTCCTAGACTCATCTTCATCAACACACTTGAGAACCAAGCCATTATGGTTCCTCCATCCTATACCTCCTTGAACTAAACAATACTTACATTCCTTCATCCCAAGATCTCTTCTTTTATGATCACTCAGATTATCTGAGCATGAAATATTTTTTGAGTAATAAACAATATCCAAATACCAAATATGATGCTCCAACTTGCCGAGAAGAGAGGAAATCATGTCAACACAATCAATATTTAAATCCTTTTCATTACCTTCAGTCAACATTTTTTCTCAACCTTTCCCTTTTATGATTTTAGTTAGCTTGATGTCTATGCCATATTACAATTCTTGAAACCCACTTTTCTCTAATACTAATACAATCTTGTTGAGCCATAATATCCTTAACAACAAAATGAGGAGCTTATGCAATAATCCTTGAATACTGCACATAACTCTTGAAATGTTTTAGATATTGAACTAAAGAATATACTTGTTTTTCCATAATTAAATATTTTAGTTATGAATCTATCAACAACTTACTCATAAAGGAAATTGGCTACTCGATACCTTCATCATTTTATTTGTAACAAAACACTTGTAATGGTATCATATGATGAAAATGAAAAAATATAAAATCCCTTTGAATAGTCTAAGATTACCAAAATGGGAGTTGATGCTATCGTTTCCTTTATCATTTGGAATGATTCAACTGACTCTTTTCATCCCATTTAAATTTACTATCTTTCTTCATCAAGTGGATATCAGCTTTGTTATCTCTACAAAATTTGGAACGAACCTTCCAATGAAATCAATCTTGTTGAAAAATGATTGGATTTGCTTTTTTTTCTGGTAATGGGACTCTCTTAATGGATTCTACCCTATCAAGATCAAATCCACTGAAATCCTTTGAAACAATATTCCCAAGATGTTTCCCTTCATCCAGACCAAAGACTTCTTAGGATTTAATGATATTCCATATTTCCTGCATCTTTCAAAAACCTTCCTGAGATGTTTTACATGCTCACTTCTATCCTCAGAGAACATTGTTGGTAACTTTCAATAATTCTTCCAATAAGATCCTTGACAATGAAATCCATACCTATCTTGAAGGTATATCCAACATTCAACAAACCAAATGGCATCCTTCTATACTCAAATGATCCCTAGGGTTTAGTAAAAGTTGTTTTATGTTGGTCTTCTTCTTTTACTAGAATTTGATTGTAACAAAAAAACCATCTAGCATAGATAGCATACCAAATCCTCTCTCTCTCACTTTGTCATAGATGATCCATGTTTATAAGTAGGTAGTTGTCTTTTAGGGAAAATTTATTTAAATTTCTAAAATGAATGCATGGCCTGATTTCCCCATTCTTCTTTCTCACAATGACCAAATTATCAAACCAAGAAGGATGATTTGTAGGTGCTATGATTTTGGAAACTAACATTTTATGAAGTTCTTTTTGAATAAGATGAGTTAATTTAGGGTTGATCTACCTTTGCATTTTTCTAAATGGTTTGGAATCATTATTCAATAGAAGAGTGTGTTGAATTATATCCCCTTTTTAAGTTTGATTTCATCATATGTCTAGGGAAAGGAATCCCTATATTATCTAACAAGATTCTCTATTTCCCTCCTCTCATCAGCGAAAGTATTCTTTCCTATTCAGATCAGTTTCAGTCTCTCAATTAATCCAATTTTGATTTCGCTACTATCGTCATGCTCGCTTCCCTCTCATTTTTGTTTGTACATATCATGCATATTAAAAATATTCTTAAAAGGAAGGAATCCTTTTGGGAGTTTGTTATAAAAAATTCAATGACTTCAAGCTCTTCATCATATTCACCCTATCAGTTTATGTGTTTCACTCAAAAAAATTGCAATTTATTTAGGAATTTGATCACCTAAGCATTATCATGAAATATTTGAGTTGATAAGAATAGAGGATCTAAAAACGATTTCCATCCTACCTTCCCTAGACACCAATTCATCACAAGGTTGCAAGGTTGAAGCTATAACAACCAATGCATTCACGTTTTCATTTTGAAGATTTAATAGAATGACATTTCTCTTACCAACTCATGCAAAAACCCATCACTTGACTAGCAAGGGATCATGACTCCAACCTTGCTCTAATACCACTAATGGAAGGAAGAAGGGAGATTTAGTATAAATGCTACAATAGTCATCAACTAATAGAAGAACACCTTGAATTGTTGCTACAACTCATGAACTTCACCCCTGCATTGCTTCACAGATGATATATAAATACATATAGGAGAATACTCTAGACTAGTCTTCTAGAAATATCTAGGTGAGAAAATTTGTCTAGGTTCAATGTCTACAAGAAACTAGATCTAACTAAAAATCAACCTGGAGACTCTCAACATAGCTCGTGTAGAGATTTTCGATTAGCCGAAGTAATTATAATATTCTAATAGTGTTGAATATTATTTGTTCACTAAAGAGAGAGAATTTGTTACCTAGATAACAATGGTAACATATTCCATGTTCCACTAGTCTTAGTGACTTATGAAAAATTTACACTTAATACTAGATTATATGGTAACAATACTCATCATGAAAAAAAATACTCATAAATAAATTACTTTTGAATATAATAAAATATATTTATAAAATAATGTAATTATAAATTTCTTTACTTTTGAACATATATAAAGTTAAGTACTCATCTCAATTCATATATTCTTCACTCTTTGTATTCAAAATTCAAAAAATAAAAAGGTGGATTCATATTGTATTAAAGTCACACTTATTCAAAACATAATTATGTATTAGTCTTAGTCTTATTCCTATATTAGTGTTACATATTATTCTTATGTGAGGTGTTACTCACAATAGTCTTATGTATTTGTCTTATCACTCTTATGTGCTAGTCATATTATTTTTACATGTTAGTTTTAGTTTTATTTTTATGTTATTTTTCTATATTGTTAATTAGGTTTAGATAGAGTGATTGGAAAGAATTATTATTATTTTTCTCATCTAAATTTAATAAATTCAATTCTTTCATATAACACGTTAACTTCTTAATTAATATATTATTATATTGTACACACAAACTATATTTTATAACTTATCCTTCATTTTTCTTAACATGCAACCACATGATTCATATTCATACTTATTATTTTCATTTTGGAATTATCTTCACTAGATAACACAAATTCCTTCTTACATTATTTTAAGAATCCATCTTATGCTTTGACTACAAGCTTTCATTTTATTCAAATTCGAAGCTTTCACATACAAATGAAGAGAAGATCTTTAATCACCAGGGTCTCATTACTTTGGCAACCCCAAACGACTCTGCAATCCTTTCTTGACGTTTTACAATTTGCCGGTATCTAGCTTTTATGAATCTGTGTTGAGCCCGTGACGTTCATATTCCCTTATTCTGGCCTTAGTTTGAATCTCTCTCGTTTCTTGTCGGGTTTAGACGGAAATTTTCAATAATTTCATTGTGATTTTGAAGAAGATGATAAACTTTGAGATGCAAGCGGATATGACGTATAAGAATCTGAAAATGTGGTTTTATATTTGAGATTTTGGTGTTTTTTGAAATGGTTTTTTTCACTTGAATTTGGTGATATAAATTTACATGAATTACTATTTTTTGTTGTTCAAAATCCATTTTTAAATGTAAAAATGGATCCAGCATACTGAAAAACTTCCAGAACAGTCGAATTATACAGAAATAATCACTCAAATCATCATATCGTCAAACCTTTAACCTACAACCTAAATAATTTTTAGATAACAAAAGAACCTGCAAATTGTTGTGATTGTTTTGTAGCAAATTACGATATTCTGATTATGATATGTGGGTAAATTAAGTAAGAGAGTGGGGGCGCTGTAAATTTCTGCAAGAGTCTTATCATAATCCTTTGCTTCTTATTGGACTTTAGCTTAATGACAGACTGCATACTGATTATCCCGGAGGGCTTCGAATTTGTGACATCACACCTCTTTGGATCGGATGATAAGTTTATTGTAAAGCAAACTGAATCGGATTTCAACTTATAGTTCAGAGCATCAACTGTTACTCGAATAATGGTAAGTATCTTAACAACTTTCACTGAGAATAATACATCTAGTTTTGTTGGATTGATTTATTGAGGGAATCCAAGGCCATTTCCCCTTCTCAGATTAGGATCAATTATATTTTGTTCTACACAGGATTCAAGTCTAAACGTGCACATTTATAAATAAATGTGCACTTTTTCCAATCTAAAACAGTTAAAATTTTTCACTCTACATCTACTTGCAAAATGTGTTCAAGTTCAAGAAGAGAAAAGCATATGTAAAACAGAGAAATCACACACAATGCAATGAAGTTGTTAAGCTCTTCTCCATATTGATATGATAAAGTGAAAATGCAAATACATAGAATTAGATATTTTTCTAGAACACTCCATCTTCTCACCTACCTAATAAATGCATATCCACCTATTTAATTTGCCCATTTATGATGCTTATCAGCGATCTACTTGGTGAAATAAGTGGGAGAAATTACTCCATTTAACACCATCATAAATATCAACACAAACAATGCCTAAGTCGTGTGTCTGAAATTCAAAAGTATTTCTTCCTAGTGGCTTGGTGAAAATATCTGCTAATTGTTCTTTCGAACCACAAAACTGTAGCATAATGCTACCATCGTTGACAAGCTCGTGAATGAAATGATAATGAGTGTAATGTGTTTATTCTTGTGGTGAAACACATGTTTTTTAAATAATGTAATTGTTGAACTCTTGTCACAAAATATAGGAGTTGGCTCCTTCTCTTCATGTGCAAGATCACTAAGAATCCTTCTCAACCAAACTGCATGACATGATGTTGAAGTTGCTGCCACATACTCTGTTTCTGTTGAAGATATTGTGACGATGAGTTGTTTCTTAGGAGCCTGTGAAATTAAACATGTACCTAATAGAAATGTGTACCCTGAAGTACTTTTCCTATCATCAACGCTACCTACAAAACCACTATCTGTATATCCAACAAGTGAATCAACTTCTGAATTGGAATACCAAATGTCATAATCTGTTGTACTTGCAATATACCTCAAAATTATTTTCCCAACTTTTCAATGAGAAATTTTGGGATTTTCCATAAATCTTGAAATTAAGCTCAAGCATACATGATATTTGGCCGGGAAGTTGTAAGATACATGAAGCTTCCTACAAGCCTCTTATACAAAGTATAATCAATTGTTGTTCCTTAATCTTGTTTACTTAGTTTTGTACCTGTTGCAATTGGTGTGTCTGTTGGCTTGCATTTGTTCATTTTGAACCTTTTCAAAATATCTGTGGCATATTTTCGCTGACAAATAAAAATTCATTTTTCAGATTGCTCAATGTCAATTCCTGGAAAATATTTCATAATGCCAAGTTCGTTCATTTCAAATTCACTCTGCATGGCTGCTTTGAAGTCATTTAACAACAAATTTCATGTATAAATCATGTCATCAACATAGAGACAAACTATCAAAATATTACCTTTCTAATCTCTTTTGGTGTAAAGCATGGGTTAATTGATGCTCATGTTGAACCCATTGTTGAGAAAATAGGAATCAATGTGAGTGTACCAAGATTTTGGAGCTTGCTTCAAGTCATACAATGTTTTCTTCAATCTATACACTTTGTACTCTTTACCTATGATATGGAATCCTAGTGGTTGATCCACATAAACTTCTTCCTCTAAAATGCCATTTAGAAAGGCTTATTTAATGTCCATTTGATAGACTAGCCATTTTTTTTTGTTGCAACTACCAAAATTGCTTTGACAGTGTACAAACGTGCTACTAA
Source organism: Picea glauca (assembly GCA_000966675.3). Classification (NCBI taxonomy): domain Eukaryota; kingdom Viridiplantae; phylum Streptophyta; class Pinopsida; order Pinales; family Pinaceae; genus Picea; species Picea glauca. The sequence continues at coordinate 59,471 of JZKD02S1676191.1, forward strand.
AGCAAATGTTTCTCCATAGTCAATCCCAGGTTGTTGAGCAAACCCTTTTGCTACAAGTCTTACCTTGTACTTCTCTACTTTACCTTTCTCATTGAATTTTGTCTTATAAACCCATTTAACTCCAATGTTGGTTTTACCTGTAGGGAGATCCACAAGATCTTGTGTGTTGTTTCTTTCAATTGCTTCATTTTCTTGATTCATTGCATGAATCCATTTTTCTTCCTTGACTATTTCTTCAAAATATATTGGTTTATAGGATAAAAAATAAAAATGTGCTTGTTGATCCATGTTATCATTTTGCTCATAAATTTCTCTCAAACTTCTTGTTTGTTGTTTCCTTAAATTTGCTATAGTGGGATTTGAATCATTACTAGAAGAAGAAAAATAACTATGCTATGTTTTTTCTCATTGGCCTTGTACTTGCAATCTTGGAAGTCTTGGTGGAGAAGCTTGTTTCCCTATAACTTCCACCTATTTATCTTCTTGTATAGAAGGAATTTGATCTACAATTATTTCATTTGTTTGGTTATCCGAAGATTTATCTTCTTGGAATTTCATATCTCTGCTTACTATCAACTTCTTGGTAACAAGATTGTACAACCTATATGCTTTAGACTACTCAATATATCCAAAAAATATACACTTTTCACTTCTATCATCAATTTTTCTCCTCATCTCTTCAGTAACATGAGCATAAGCCACACATCCAAAAACTTTAAAATGAGAAACACTAGATTTCATACCACTCCAGGCTTCTTGAGGGAATTGATTTTTCACACTGTTGGTCGGTGAAAATTTCAAAATATAAATTGAGCATGCCACTACTCCACCCCAGTATTCATTTGACAAATTTTTGGCCTTCAACATACTTCTGGCCATATTCATTATTCTTTGATTCTTCCTTTCAACTACTCCATTATGTTGTGGAGTGTATCTTGTTGTAAATTGTCTCTTGATCCCATGTCGCCTGCAATATGCTGCAAATTATTTGGATTTATACTCACCTCCTCGATCTGATCTTAGTACTTTAATGTAATTCCCACTCTGTTACTCTGCCATAGATTTAAATTCTATGAATTTTTCAAATGGCTCTGATTTGTGCTTGAGAAAATACACCCAAGATTTCTTGCTAAAATCATCAATGAATGTTAGAAAATAAAAACTTCCTCCTATTGACCAAGTTTGCATTGGACCACAAAGGTATGTATGCACTAGCTCGAGGTGTTATTTGTTAAGTCCTAATATTGGCTCATTACCCCTTAATTGGGGCATATTATATTAGTAATGTTATTTTATTTATGTCGGCTTTATTCCATTAATTGTAATTATATCTCCTAGTCTCCTATATATACCAAGGACACATTTTCATTTGGAATCATCTTGTACTTGAACATTTAAGTGGGGTAAAAGGAAGTTGCCCCCTCGAAAAGACTTATTATATGAAATTATATCTTTTTCAAGGCGTTGAGTACTTTTTCTTAGGTTTTTCTATGCTATATTGATATTTGGTTCTTACATATGGTATCAGAGCTCAAGGTCTCGTGGTTTCTCTGCTACATCTGATACACCTTGGCATTTTCACTATAACTTTTTTTCTACAATGTTTCATAAGGAACGGCTTGGAGGATATTTAGCAGACAAACCAAGGTACGTTGAGTTAAAATTTTAGCTCCTAAGGCCTTATAATTTTGGAGATACAACCTGTACAAAATAGGGTTCTGGAATCATCCAGAGATAATTCATTGCGGAAATTTTACTATAAAAACATTTCTATAATGTTTCAAACCCTGAACTCCAGAGGATATTCACATAAATTAGTAAGGTATCTGTGGTAAAAATTTCGGCTTCTGAGTCATCTTGAATTTGTAGATACACCCTGTGGAAGATAGGGTATCTGACTAGTCCTATTGACTAGTCTCAAGAAGGTGTTCCAGGTAAAACAATCATAACTTCTTCCTAGAGTATCCAAATTGAGTGGGACTAGTTTCATTGGATAGTGGATAGTCTGTAGTATTGTTGGTATGAGTTTCAGAATTTAATATCAATTATTTTGTGTGGGGAATGCTATACAAGTGAGATCTTTTGGAAAGGCAAAAAATCAGCAAGTTGTGGGGAAGTTATCGTAAATTCCACTTGGCACATCCAATTTTGATTAGACCTATGGCATTGTAGAGAAGAAATATCAAATAACTACATAAAAGAAAGTTTCATACCCAGAAAGGCCGAAACTTGGGAGATACAACAGATGAAAGATTGTCTAGAAGAACCACCTCAAAATCAAGGTTCAAAAGTGATACTTGGCCAACATGCCACCCAAAAAGGGAACTTCTACCCCAAATAAGTCTTCAAACAATCCTACTTGGAATCTTGATGAAGGTGAAGAAATGCGTAGGGACATAAATGATTTACAAAAAAAGATAGTAACAAAATATAAACTACAAGAGATGGAAGCTAAGTTGGAGGCAAAGATGGATGGTTTAAAAGAGGAGATCATGGAAGTATTGAAAAAAATCGTAATAGAGAAGACACCTGAAAGTGAAAATGCATCCCATGAAATTCATGATGAGGACGCAAGGAAGGTGAATCAAGAATGGAGAAACTCCAACTTTGGGATGAAGACCAACCATGTTCCTAAGATCGATATGAGGAAGTTTGATGGCAAGGACCCAATCACATGGATACTTCAGATGGAACAATTCTTTGATCTACATAATGTCCCACATACACAAAAGGTACAAATTGCTTCTTTAAATTTAGAACCTAATCAATTTGTATGGTATTGATGGCTTTGTTCTTGCAAATCACTCGTCACTTGGACAATTTTCACAGAAGAAATGATAGCACACTATGAGGATACAAGGAGAAATACCTTCTTTAGTCAACTGATAAATCTCAAGCAAAAGGGTTCAGTTACCGAGCACATTGAGAACTTCCAAAGATTGAATATAAAGGTAACTGATATTCCAGATGAGCACTTGA
>JZKD02S1676191.1:63119-85413 GCA_000966675.3 Picea glauca
ATTATACCTCCTAGTCTCCTATATATACCAAGGAGACATTTTCATTTGGAATCATCTTGTACTTGAACATTTAAGTGGGGTAAAAGGAGCTTTCCCCCTCGAAGAGGCTTATTATTTGAAATTATCTCTTTTTCAAGGCTTTGAGTACTTTTTATGAGGTTTTTCTATGCTATATTGATATTTGGTTCTTAACATTCTTTTTCTCTATAGGAAGCATTGGGAAAACTATCCCTTTGGTGTTTGGCCAAAAAACAACTCTCACAAGATTTTTTCTCTTCATTTATAATGGGAAAACCTTTGAGCACAGACTTCTTCTATAAAATATTGAGACTACTAAATGGTAAATGACTGTTTCTAAGATGCCACAACCAAGTCTCATCTGAGCTTGATACATTTTGGGTATATAACTATGACAAATTTATATTTCTCAATTTCAAAGGAAACATTATATTTTTGGTCATTTGTACTCTAGCTGTGATTTTCTTACTGGGTGGTTTATCCAGGATTTTACACTTGGAACCTTCAAAAATGACCTTATAACCATGTTCATTCATCTGGCCTACACTCATGAGATTATGTCTAAGACTAGATACATAATAAACATCATGAATATCCTTCTTTTCATCTTTCTTTTCAATATTGAAACTACACCCTTTCTTAAAACTTTATTTTGATAATCATCTCCCAATTTAATTTGAGATGTGACAAAGCTATCTAAAATAGAAAACAAATCTTTGTTACATGTCATATGATTGTTGTAGCCACTATCTAACAACCAGAGATCATGTCTATTGTTTGCTTCTTCTATGACTTGGCATGAGAAGAACATTGATTCAGATGTTCCTTCTTCAGTGTTGGTAGCATTTTCTCTTCCCCTATTTAGATCTGCTTGCTTCTTTCTGCACTTACTTTCATAGTGACCAAATTTCTTGCAATAATAGCACTGGATCCTTGATTTGTCATTCCACCTTGAATGATTGAAATTTTTTCCTATCCCCCTTTGGTTATGAGAGTTTCTCTGTGGTTGTTCACTCTTTTCTAGGTATTCTAAAGTTGACCTCTCTCATGTTTGAGAGTGTCTTGTGCCTCATCTTCCTCTACTTCTATTCTCTCTACCTCTACCTCTGCATATAGAGGCCTGTGACTGAATGTGTTCTCCAAGGGTTTAGTATTTGACTGAACCTATTCTCATGAGTTAACAGAGATCCCATGAGTTCTTCAACTGTCATTTTTAACAGGTCTTTTGACTCATCTATGGCGACCAAAACCATATTAAACTTATCAGGAAGACTTCGGAGTACCTTCTAGATGACCTTTTGATCTTGAATGTCTTCTCCATGTGTGTGTAGTTTATTGGATATGCTAGTGACATGGGTCATAAAATGATCCACAAAATCTGAATCCTTCATCTAAAGAGTCTCAAAACTCTTCCTAAGTGTTTACAACTTTGCATTTTTTACTTTATCTATTCCATGTTAGGCGATTTTGAGAGTATCCCATGCATGCTTGGCATGATGTTTTGTTGCTACTTTGGGGAAAATACATTCCTCTAACCCTTGTTGAATGAGCTACAGGGTATTGTTGTCATTTTTCTTGAGTTATCCTAAAGCATTTCTTTGTGCATTTTTCATTGCTTGTAGATCGGCTGAATCTGGTTCTATGAACCCATTAACAATTGTTTCCCAACAATGTTCAGACCAGAGAAAATTTTTCATTTTGATAGACCAAACATCATATTTTTTGTTCGCTCCTCATGACAGTGTCGGAGTGCTATTAGACACCATGGATCTTCTACTGGTAGTCGGCTCTCCCTTTCTGATGTAGATCTCAACCTTTTTCTTTCTTAGAAACCGACCAAAAAACTTTCTCAGGGCCGCACCTTACCTCAGGCACGAAGGAGACCAAACCCCCAAAAAAAATTATGCATAAGTCTCCACCTGGTTGTGCCCTTCTACACTCTTTTTGGGTGACCTAGGAGGTTGGTCACTCTATGTACACTAGCAAGGGGTGATCAACTCCAAAAATTCAATTTTTTGAGAGCTTTTCCTTCCAATTTTTGCACCAGATTTGCCTTCAATGCTCCTCTTCCTGTTGTGTCTTAACCAACCTCAAGTTTTTCTCTCCAACAATCTACAAATTTCTCCCCTATATTCAAAGAGTTTTAGTCATGCTCTAATACCATGTTCAAGTTCAAGGAGAGGCAGGCATATGTAAAACAGAGCAAACACACACAATGCAATGGAGTTGTTCAACTCTTCTCCATATTGATATGATAAACTGAAAATGAAAATACATAGAACCAAATATTTCTCTAGAACACTCCATCTTGTCACCTACCTAATAAATGCAGATCCACCTATCTAATTTGTGCATTTATGATGCCTATGGGCCATCTACTTGGTGAAATAAGTGGGAGAAATTACTCCATTTAACAAAATGGTTCCTCTCTGGATTTGGTTGAATATTTAGGGTATCTGCAAAATTGGCGCAAAGATCTATGCGTGCAATAAAATTAATAGAGGACGTATTTAAAGAAAAGGATAATGAATAATTCAAATTTTGGAAGTTAATCGAGGATGTATGTAAAGAAAATCAATAATGACTAATAAAAATTTCCATTCATGTCAAGATTTGTTTTCATCTTGTTGCGGATAAAACAATGCCACATTAGTCAAAAGAAGAATTGTGATTTACGATCTCCAAGTAAAATGCGAAGCACTGTGCAGAGTTTAGGCACAAATACATATATTCCTCCTTGCAAAGCATTAGGCTTAGCCCAGTATACTTGTACGGGTTATCAATACGATCAGAGTTCCAGGTTCCTACTTTAATCATGTTTAGCGAATAAATTTCATTATATCTCAAATAGGAAATGTTATAATGCTTGTTCGAAAGGTAATTTTATCTCGGATTGTTTGTAAACTGGCCCAAATTTCGATTAACAGAGAATCCAATCATAAGTTATGGTTACAAGTGAGATGTTTTACAAAGATAACATTATATAGATATATAAAAAAATAAATCAATCTTGTAATAAGAGATGGTATTCTCAGGTAGTGAGTTAATTAAGTTAATCTTATAGTAAGGAGATGTTATTTTCAGATAAAAAGTGAAGTTGAGTTTCACCAAATGTTCAGGAACAATACTTTTACATGATTCTAAGTTCTCAGAATAGTCAGAGTTTTACATGATTCTAAGTTCTATGTATATTAAGTTATACATGATTCTATGTATATTAAGTTTTACATGATTCATGATTTCAATTTCTATGTATTTTGGAACTTTTTTCTAAAGAGTTTTGCTCCATTCTAAACTAATTTAAATGGATTAATCAAAATTTTGACTTTGTGGGTTCCTACAAGATTTACTTACTCTTAGGTATTATCTAGTGATGATATTGTTTTGATGTCAACAAAGAATCTATGCTAAAATCTTTCATTGGCACCAATATGACTTTTATAGGCTAATATTTTTCATTTTCCTTTACAAGTTTTGAGTGTAGTTTTATACTAGTTTTGTGTGTAAACGTTTCAATGGAATCTACAACAAAAGATTCACTTTCAAGTGTTGTTTTGTAGATTTGGAACTTGTGCATGGTTCATGAGCACTAAAAGTCTCTTTTAGATCATAATTTGGTGATGTCTCTCCTTGGACCATGTCGTCCATTCAATAAGCATGCATATTGTTCAATGATCCCCCAAATGACAATTGTAGGCCAAGATTCCCTTAATAGTGGTTGTGTAGTGATGTTGGACCCTCTTCATGGTCCATGAGCACTAAAACTCTTTTTTAGGCCTTGAGCCTTGGTTGTTCCTCCTTCGACCATGTTTAGGGTGTAATAAGGAAGTGTCGGCCCTAGATTACAAATGCATATGTGATGATGAAATAGCTATAAGATAGACATATGTGACTTTGTAAATATATACACTGAACTATAATATAAATACTACTAAGATTGCAAAGGGGATTAGAGAAAATAATATTATTTCATTACTTATCTTAAGTTTTTTAACCTTTTCTTGTGATAATTAAACCATTCACCTACCTCAAAATTATTCACCCAAAGGTGAGATACATGCACGTGGTATCTCCTTTGCATGCAAATATAATCCATCATTTTGATCATGCAAGTTAATTTGCATTCATTATTTTCCTTTGGTTTTCTTCTCCGAGCTTAGATTGTCATAGTATTATTGCCAATAAATTATGAGAAATTACTTCCATGAAACTATGAGAAAAATATGATTGATTTTATGGATGATTCTTGAGATAAAAGAGGAAATTAATTATATTTGAAACTTTTCTTATTCCCAACAGTAGAGATTCACTAGTTAACCTATGCTACAATACTGAAGGGAAGTGGGATATCCTGAGAGACTATTTAGAAATACAGGGGATCCCACTCTTGGTGTTGTGTACGTTAATGGAGAAGAGGGGTTGGTTGATTGGGAATGTCATAGTGGAAATTATCTTGAAAATTATAGGAATTGTGTTGTGTGAGAAAAATTAGAGCAAAGTCTTAAATTTTTCACCTTGTGGATTCATAGCCTCAACTCAAGAGTGGTTTCTATTACATAGATTTTATGTGTGACAAAAATCCCATGGTTGGGTGGAATGATTTTTGTTTATAGCTAGTTGGTTGATAATTCCCATAAAGATAAGTACTTCTTTCTTATTTAATAATATGAAAAGATTATTGTTACACATCAAAATTACTCATTTCAATGATGACCTATTGTCATCATTACAAGTGTTACAAGTGTCGCATTTTAGCCATAGTTGTTGCAAGTGTCGCAAACATCATACTATCATATTGCCTATGTCGTTTCTCGAACGACATTACAAGAGAACTTAATACACCTTCAAAGACTAGTTTAAGAAGGAGAAATCACATGACAAGGAGTACAAAGATTTTACCATGGAAAACACCACTCAAAAGTCATTTTTGGAGGCCAACGCTCCCCTACCCATTGTCAGGGAGTGCCAGCGCTCCCTGCCATCCTTTGGGGGAGTGTTGCAACACTCTATGCCCCATTTTGAGGGAGTGTTGTCTTGTTTGAGGGAATATTGGATTGTTGAGGAAAATCAGGGATAAATCCCCCTCATCTCTGGAGTTAGTTGGATTTGAATCTGAGGTCAAGGTTGAATCTTAGGGAGAATCCACAACTGATGGAGAAATATCCTCAACCTATCCCAAGAATCTCTAAGATGGTTAGGCCTCTCCAAGCCTATATAAGGAGGCATCTTCAGGGTGAAAGGGAGAGACATTGAAGGCATCAAACTTATGATCTCATAAGGGAGATTTATCAATGAAAGTTACAATCATTCTGATCATGGAACTTTTGAGCAAGGGTCTGGACAAAGAGAGATTGGTGAAGTTGTTGCATCTACATCTATGGTTGTAAGCACTTTGCTTTGTTTTCATTAATATGTGTGTGTGTGTGTGTGTGTGTGTGTGTGTGTGTGGCCTATTTCCTTCAAATTTGTGTATGTTTCATGAATTTGTTATTTTTGATAGATCTATTTCGAAGCTAATCATGATAAGAATAGGAAGTATGTTTTGTCGTTGTTGTTCCTTCGATTGTAGGACCTTTTGAAAGACTTGGAGATCAAGATCATCCTAGATTGAGCAAGGAAAAACGCTATTAAAGGTATTTATATTCCTTCCTTCTTATTCCTTGACTAGTTTAGCTTCATTAGAAGGAATGTCAGTGTTAAACATTTGCACCTTTTGGTCTTGGTTATAGAGGTCTAGTATCCAAGAGGAAATCCACTTGTCCGCAGGGGGATTCTCCTGTAACAACAGTGATACTTCCAACTCCTTGTGATGCTTTTAGAGAGAGAAAATGATCTCAAAGGTTCTCAAGTTATATGACATTGATCACTCTTGTAGTTATGAGGACTAGCATGTGGCTCCACCAGTGATGATGTAGATTTCCCCATCAAGTACCATCTTAGAGGGAGACAAAGTCTAGAGGGAGTCAACCCTCAGATCCAGTAGGGAGGAGCAACCTCCTAGGACAATTCATAGACTTTAGTGGATATCAACACATGCATAGGGAGTAGATGGATCCAGATATTGTACAAGACCCAGAGGAGGTCAAGTTCCATAAGAAGCATGCAGACTCAGAGTGAGCATAATATCAGAGAGAGTGAGTTGGCTCAAAGGAAGATACGTTCATTTAGAGGGAATTTCCCCTCAGATTCAATTGGGAGAGAGACATCTTCCAGGACTGACAGAAATGTGTCATGATTCGAGGAGGAATGTAGGATATGTGAGATCTCCTGGAAGATACACTTGCTTTAGTAGACCTTGCTACAGTGACAAAGGATGCATCTAGTTAGAGGATTGGGATATGGATTTTTCCTCAGTCACAGAGGGAGTAGCCAGTGAGGCATACTAGACAACAGAGCCTACTTCAGTGACAGAGGGATTTGTCCTCAAAGTTCGAGGTGGAGGATATTGGTTAGATGTACTATTTATTTGGATTAGAGGCATGAAAATGATCATATGAGATCTTCCTCAGTCAGGGGATACTGATGAGATTCGATATGATGCACTATAAGTCCATGGTTACACCTATGGATACAAATATGAATAATTTGAGTGATTCTACTTCATATTCATATTTAGTGGATCCCATGATGTACAAATAGTTGATTAGATCCTTGATGTACTTGGTTAACACTGGGCCAAATACTTTATTTTCACCTTGAGCCAATTTATGGTAGAGATCATACACTACCATTTGGTTGCTACAAAGCATGTGTTGATGTACATACATGGTACAATTGGATATGGCCTCAGATATATCTCAAGTGGTGAAGTGAAGATGTAGGAATATACAAATTTTGACTAGGCATGGAGTGTAGTAGACAGATTGAGCACCTTGGGGTGTTTCTTCATCTTGAGATCAGTTACGATCTTAGGAAAGTAGGTTTCTATAGTACTCAGTACAACAAAGACTGAGTATATCACAACCAATATCACAAGAAGCAAATAAGTGTGACTTCAGAAGCTTCTTTCAAGAATTCATCCGAGACATGATGCAGAAGAAAAAAATAAAGCTCCAGTACATATCCACAAACGAGCAGGTGACATATCATCTGATACATGATACATAAGGGAGAAATGAAGCTCCAATGTCTAGAGATGAGATTATCATGATGCATAATGTCTTCCTCACTGAGAGGGAATGTTGATGTTTTGGGAAGCATGGGGCAAGTATTCTCCTCCGATGGCCATGTGACTTGGATAAGGAGAATGGCCCAGGCATAGTATTTATCCTTTCTCATATGACTTGACAAGGACCGAAAAATAATCGAGGTGTTGATGCTTCTTCAGACGGTAGTACCTGTTGGACCTTGACCAAGTTTTGAGGATCCTTGGTCATGTTTGACCTATTTTTGGGACTTTGATGGGCTGTCGAAGGAGGAGTGCAAGATGAAGCGGAGATCACGGGATCTTGACCCCTATTTAGGGCCCTTTTGGGTTTTGGTCTTATGTAATGGGTATGGGGATGTCGGCCCATGGGTTTACCCATGCTTGGGCCTATTTTGTAATGTATAAGTAGAAGTCTAGGCAATGTAAGAAGTAGTGAATAGTGACTAGTAGTGACTAGTCAGTTGCAAGTGTGATAAGTGCTAAGTGCTAAGTGGTAATTGTTTTGTGCATACTTTGTGAGGCTTGCAGAGATAAGTGCAAGTGATTGTAAGAGACTATGGAAGGCTTTGTGCGATAACTCAAGGAAGGATGATTTAACGAGGTGCGTAGATCTCCTATCCTCTATGGAATTGATTTTGAGGCTTTGTGCATGTAAGAAGATTGATCGAAGCTAATAAAGAAGACAAAGAGTTGGTAGACGTAGCCCCATGGTGGGGATGAACCACGTATATCCTGTGTTGTGAATTCTTTGTTTTTTTTGGATGTTCTTTTGTTTATGTGATTCAATGCTTCATGTGATGTTAGCTAATAGATGAATATGATATGATAGCTTAGTGATGAATAATGTGAATGAATGCTAGATATGATCTATATTGGTATGATTAGTGCTTGAATCTATTGGATCTGTGTGAATGCTGCATTAATTTGTTGTCAAGGTTTAGTTGTGTTGTGAACTAAGGATAAATATTAACGAACTGTAATAACTAAGTGCTCTGTTAAGGTGTTACAATCACAGATTTGTATTCTAGCTAAGGTTGCAGACATCTGAGTCCTGCAACCACCCCTGCCTCTACCTCGGGTGAGACTTCATCTTCTTCGCAAGTGTTTCCGAAAGGGCTGGTAGTTAGGGTTTTGTTGGTGCGCTATCGTAGCGTTGAACCCTGGGTCTGCCCCTATGCCAACAAATGGTTCTGTTGTCGGGCCCTGAAACTGTGATTGCTGGGAACTGAGGAAGAAGAAGCTCTGTGAGAAGATCTGACCCGAAACTGTGAAATCTTTGTGCGTAGATCTTTTTCCTTAGTGCGCAGTACTATACTTGGATTGTGAATCTCTGTAGAGAAGTTAGATCTGAAGAAAAGAGGTAAGATCTTAACACTTTGTGCTCTAAGAAAGGTAAGAATAGTGAAAATTTTTAGATCTGGAAGCTTTGTGCTCTGTTGAAAGTAAGATAAGTAGAAATTTTTGTTTCAAGAATATGGATCTACGTATGTTTTATAAAAAAATTCCTAGCCTGAAAACTAGGGCACAGCTAGAAGAAAGAAGATTTGATATGAGTAGATCTAATAGAAATAATGAAAGATATGTTATTCCTATGCATAGAAAGAATGTTTGGACTAACAAATGGATGCAGGATCCTAGAAAGAATTTTTTGCAGGTTAGCTACCATGATCCTAGTGTGCAGTATAGGAAGGGTTGGGGATCATTTAAGAGAAAGACAGGATTGACTCTTTGTTATAGTTGCAGAAGACCGGGACATATTGCTAAGGAATTCCCTGGTAGAAGACCCAATTGTATTTGTTGTAAAGCTATGGATCATGAAGTTTTGGATTGCCCTAGAATGATTGCTAAACTTGAAAGAATGAATATGAGACAAGAATACCACGAGAAAGGTTAAGACACTAAGACCATGGCAGAACCCCAGAAAAAATCAGAGGATGTATTGCTACAAATGTAAGAAACCTTGAATGACCACCGAAATATCAACTTATCAGATATCTTCAAAGAAAAAGAGTCCATAGAAGCAAGAATAAGAGACTTCGACATTGACTGTGTTCTGGATGAAGAAACACAGGTGAATATTATGACAGAAAGAACTTGCGAAACTTTAGGAAATTCTGCTATGATTCCTTCATTGGGAGGAATAGGATTATTTAGAGGAAACATGATAAACCTACGTGGAAAGCTCACCTAGATATCTATGAGTTCTCATGGAACTTCGATAGTGGAAGAGTTTGAGGTTGTTAAATTTATTGAGAACAACGCCCCATTTGCTATATTACTAGGAAAAACTTGGATTGAAATGGATCGGGTCAGAAGGAAATAAGAAGAAGTCTTAGAGCAGAAGAAGCAAGAGTTGAAAGATTTCATGACTAGGAGGATCACACACTTGATTTAAGAAAAGGAGAACATATCGAAGTTATTTAGAACCAAAAAATTGGATGTCGAAGTTGAAAGAACACAAGAAGATTCATAGAAGAATGAAGCACCTACCCCAGATAGAGAAGAAGTATTGCCCTTGAATCCTAGGAAAGAATCTCAACAGTGTGAAGTTACTATGCCAAGAGGAGATAAGAATTAGAATGGAAAGAGGAATATCGAGACGAAGCTCACAGGAAAGAAGGCTAGAAAAATAAGTAAGAAGAGATCAAAGATGGCAGCTACTTATGGCTAGATCGACGTATCATAGTCGATCTGAAATTGATCCATAAGATCACTGGATTAAGTATGCAAGGACCCGACCCACAGAAATTCTATCTAGGGAAAGCCACCGATCGCGCATTAGCACAGAAGATCAAGGATACCTACGATGATGTTGAGAAGGGGACGCGAGGATACAAGGTAGCTTCCATACATAATGGCACAGTACACCTAGCATGCCCATTAATTGCAAGAAATATAGTAAGGAAGAACAGACCCACGCAAGTCACAGGGTTTGTCGTTGATCTCGCAGGGAAATGTGTGGAAGGCCTACAGATGAACTGGGCGAAGTACCTAGTTAATCAGTTGGAATTAGATTGTCGCGAAGCATAGGATCAGGGCTACAAGTTCCACTTTAGTTGGCTTCTGATCCTCATCATGTTTATTGCTTGGGATATGCCAGAAGGTGCGACCTTCCCAGACATTGAGTCGCTTGAACCGCTTGTTGCGAAGTTCACCACACTCTAGTACTCGAACGATATGGGAAAACAGTGGCAGTCGAACACAATCTTTCACACATATTATCTCCAACTAAAGATGGCTATCAAAGATGAACCTAGCATCACGCCAAACACCCTAAAATAGTTCCAACCCCTCATGAAGTTCTGCATAGATCGAAACTTCATTTATGTCACTATGCGAGTAGATGAGCATAAGGAGGAGCTTCATTTGTACTACAAGCTCATAGAAGAGGACCTCGAGGAGATAACTAAGGACCGATCATCAGACCTCCTTATCCCTGCTAATCCTGCAAAGATGTATAAACCTGAACTTGACAACTCAGAGGCCATTCACAAAGAACATGACACACCCAGAACCAACAGAAGGAAGAAGACCACAAAAATCCAAGACTTAAGTAGCACATCAGAAAAAACTGCTTCAATATCACCTGGCCGAGGGGGTGATGACAAAGTAGAAGAGATAAATGGAAAAGAAGATGAGAAAAATAAAGGCGAAGTAACACCGCCTAGATATGAGGTTGATCCATTGAAGAAGAGGAAGGTTTCTCCCTTGAAACCCTCTTCCCGAAAGAAATCCAGAGCCACCTTGACCAAGATGCAGACTGTGCTCACTATCGATGAATTTGACTTCATCATCACAGTTGTAAACGATGCCTTGCAGAAAATCTTGTAGAAAAATGAAGCCAAGCAGAAGGAGATGTACAAAAGAATCGAGGTTGAGCTCTGAGGGTTACAGCAGACCCTTCAGTCCAGTCACGCAGTGTCCACTACGCCCCTATTGTCGAAAGAACCAGAGTTGGGAGATGAGCCAGCCCAACTCTGCCGACTAGCTGATGTGACCAAAGATCGCCTTAGTCATGCATAGGAAGAAACAGAACAAGACACACAAGACTTGAATCAAGTGCAAGAAGTAGTTGTAGAACAACGCCAATTTGTGGAGCAGGAGAAGGTTTCTCTCCAGACAAAGTTTGAAGAGGAGAAATCACAGATTCATCAAGAAAAAGAACAGTTGCCCGCAAAGCAACTCAAAGTGAAAAAAGTAGTCAACAGAGAACTTCGATATGTGACAGGATTAGAGCCAAAGGTAGAAGACTAAATCGAGCATCCAGTAGAGCATCTCGTAGAATCTATCCAGTATCTACAACAAATAATAGAAGACTCAGATCTCTGCACAGTGCCCGACACCCCGCAGGATGTGAGGGATCAAAGAGATGCAACTGCTCAAAGCACAGTTGAGAGAATAAAGGGCCTTGCCATGGAATGTAAAAAACTAAGTGATCTCAGTGCCCAGACTTATAAGTGACTCACTGAGAATCTAGAACTAAATTCACTGGAGTCACAATTCCAGGAGGCAAAGCAACAAGCATAAACAATACAAGCGTAGTTGAAGCCCCTATTAGTTGTTGAAAGGATGAAGCGATCCCAAGAACAACGCACTACTCAACAACAGGTCCACACCATTCAGAGTAGAGTCATGGAAGTGACTAAAAGGCTCCAACCTATATAGGATGAGGCTTTCCAATTGTTCTCAGATATCGAAGGCCGAGGAGCAGAACTAGAGCAAGTCGTCACTGCAGCTGAACAATGCTTAGAGGGACCTGTCAACGAAGATGTTACCCAAGAGTTCGTTGACCAGGAGGCCATGGCACACCAACAAGTCAAAGTAGTTGGATCCAAGATCGAGGCTTTTGAGGTATAATTACCCAGATCAGAGTGACTCGGGATGAGTCACAAGTGATTGTTGGGGGCTTGTTGGCCCTTGACCAAGTTTTGAGGATCCTTGGTCATGTTTGACCTATTTTTGGGACTTCGACAAGCTATGGAAGGCAAAGAGAAAGATTAAGTGAATATCATGGGATCTCGGCCCATGTTTAGATCCTTTTTGGGTTTTATGCTTATGTAATGGGTATGGGGATGTCGACCCATGGGTTTACCCATGCTTAGGCCTATTTTGTAATGTATAAATAGAAGTCTAGGCGATGTAAGAAGTAGTGAATAATGACTAGTCAGTTGCAAGTGTGCTAAGTGGTAATTTCTTTGTGCATGCTATGTGAGGCTTGCAGAGCTAAGTGCAAGTGATTGCAAGAGACTGTGGAAGGCTTTGTGTTATAACTCAAGGAAGGGGGATTTAGTGAGGTGCGCAAATATCATGTCCTCTGTGGAGTTAATTTTGAGGCTTTTTGCATGTAAGATGATTGATAGAAGCTAATAAAGAAGACAAAGAGTTGGTGGACGTAGCCCCAAGGTGGGGGTTAACCACGTATATCCTGTGTTGTGAATGCTTTGTGCTTTTTGGATGTTCTTTTGTTTATGTGATTCAATGCTTAGTGTGATGTTAGTTGATAGATGAATCTGATATGATAGCTTAGTGATGAATAATGTGAATGAATGCTAGATATGATCTATATTGGTATGCTTAGTGTTTGAATCTATTGGATATGTGTGAATGTTGCGTTGATTTGTTGTCAGGGTTTAGCTGTATTGTGAACTAAGGATGAATATTAATGAACTGTAATAACTAAGTGCTATGTTAAGGTGTTACAATCACAGATCTGTGTCCCAGCTAAGGTTGCATACATCTGAGTCCTACAACTACCCCTGCCTCTACCTCGGGTGAGATTTCATCTGCTTCGCAAGTATTTCCGAAAGGGCCGGTAGTTAGGGTTTTGTTGGTGCATTGAACCCTGGGTTTGCCCCTGTGCCAACAGTACCGGGCTGACATTTTCCTCTGATGGCCATGCTGACTTGGCTAAGGAAAATGGTAGACATTCTCCTCCAATGGACATGCTGACTTGGCTAAGGACAATGGTACATTATTTTCTGATGGCCATGCTGACTTGGCTAAGAAGAATGGCCCAAGAATAGTATTTATCATTGATCATATGAATTGATCAAGGATCAATGAAGACTCAAGGTGCAAATGCATTGGAAAGACATTATCCTCTAATGGATATGTGACTTGGATAAGCATAATGGTCCAGGGAGTTTATGTTATCCATGTATTAGCATCGGGCAGACACTCTCCTCTGATGGCCATGTGACTTGTCTAAGGAGAGTGGCCCAGGGTTTTGATTTTATCTATGTATTAGCATCGGGCATTCTCCTTTGATGGCCATGTGACTTGGCTAAGGAGAATGACCTAGGTGTGGTCTTTATCCTTGATCATTTTACTTGATAAGGACCATTGGAGACTCTATGTGCTATTTGGGAGAAGCATACATCAACTAGGTGCTATGTGGGAGAAGTATAAATTAATTGGGTGCATGCCAGAGAAGACTACATAAACTAGGATCAAGGAAAACCTTTCTATGACAGAATAAAACCAAGTATGGATAATGTATCCCTCATTGAGAGGGAGTGTTGAAGTTTTGCAACTTCGGGCAGTCATTCTCCACAAGGAAGTAAAAGAAGACCCATCTGACCATTAAAAAAAAATCCCTAGGAAGAAATTGAAGACCCATGAAGAGAAGTCAGCCCCACTAGTAAACGATAAAAAATAATAAAGTAAATTGAAGACCCAGAATGAGAAGTCAGCCCCACAGGAAAAAGACAGGGCCTGGATCAGTATAAATACAGGTAGAGTCAATTCATTATTACACATATAATTATCCTTCTACAATGCGCACTAGCTAGTTTCTTCGTGCCATTTTCATATCTCCAGTTGCATTTCTTGGTCTACTTACTTATGCGCTATATTGGAGAGGCACTAGGATTGGAGGATCTTTCTCTTGGTTATTCTTGGTCATATTATTGAGGCGCTAGCTCTTGGAGGCACTAGACTTGGGGAGGACTTTCTCTGTATGATATATTGATATATTGATGGTGATTTACTGGTAATATCTTGGACCGAATTCTTCTATAAAAAAGGTTGCTTGGTTTTCTCCTAAGGTTGGGTTTCCTAGGATAGATTTTCATGTTCTTGTGTCTATTGTGCATGGTTAATATTTCTATATCTTGTTATTTCCATTGTATTGTTATAGTTTATATTTTAAGTGTATAGTTATTTTATTATAGTTGTTGTATGAAAGAAAACCTTGTTTTGAAATCATAAGGAAATAACTATGAATATTTGAGAATCAGGATAATCAACAGTTGGAAGGTTTCAAATTGAACCAAAGGAAACACATGTGCATGCAGTAAAAATAATATTTAGATATCTGAAAGAGATTTTTAACTTTGGATTATGGTATCCCACATGAAAATACTTTACTCTGACAACTTACATAGATGCATATTGGGTAGGTATTGTGGATGATAGAAAAATCACCAGTGGTGGAGCATTATTTATGGGAAACAATCTAGTGTCATGGTTCAACAAGAAGAAATCATCAATTTTCCTATCCACAATAGAATAAGAATACATTGCAACAACATCATGATGTACACAAGTCCTCTGAATGAAAAAAATGTTGAAGGATATTCAGGTAGAGCATAATCAACCAATATCAATATTGTGTGACAATACTAGTGCAACAAATAACTCCAAGAATCCTATCATGCATTTGAAGACAAATCACATTCCAATAAAGTATCATTTCTTAAGAGAGAAAGTAACAAAACATAATGTCAAGCTAGAATATATTGCCACAAAGAAACATGTTGTTGATATGTTTACAAAACCTCTTCCTAGAGAGATATGTAAGTATCTCAGACATAAATTGGGGGTGGTACCTATGCCCTCCAGTCACAAAATTACTCCAGGAGGAGTACAATCTCAGGGGGAGCTACATAAAGATGAGATGAAAGATGTTGGTTTCAGAACAAATAATAAAGAGTACAATGTAATGGGGAGAGAATCCCTTTTCTATTTATGTCAAAGGAGGAGAATACAAATAAAGTGGGAGATTTGCATAAACAGAGATTTGTTTCCATCAATGACAAAGGGGGAGTTTGTTGGAAATTGTGTTTTCATTGATATCAAAGGTAGAAAGGAATTTAACAGTCATGAATGTCATTTATACAGGGGGAGATTGGGAATATATTGACCTTTTGCAAGAGCCTTGGTTGTCTACCTAGAATGACACTATCATAATAGAAATATGATTGTGCGCAACTATGAATACTAGAGATAATCGAACCAAACTAGACAAAAGAAGAAGATAATGTTCTATGTGGTAATGAGGTTCTATGTAAATAAAAAACGATTGCGAACAATCAATCCCATAGAATTAGGGCACACAGGTATGGTGAAATTGGAAGCTGAATGGAGATAACCATGTAGAAGGGATGATCAACAACAAACCTAGTAATAAAGGCTTGGGTTATCTAGACTGAAGAAATGGTGATAATGATATATCCCACATTCACAAGACAACACAATTTTGAAAGATTTATATTGAAAAACACTTTTATATAGTTTGAATGTGAGTAGAAGAGTCATGGAACTGTGCGAAATGTGTTAACTTTTGGAATAGAGAACCGTGAACCCAGAATATGATAAATCTTGACTATTCATCTCCTGACATCAACGGTTAAGATCAAAGACTAGGGTCTGATACTTGGTGGGAAAGCTCAACCACGTCAGTGCCATTATAACAACCACATTAGCACCACATGTCTAGTCAGATGAATACCACATCAAAGGAAGTACATGTCTGTGATGCCATATGTCAGGACATGTATCAATGCCACATCACCCAGTGTACATGAAGAAAACTTCCACATAGAAACCACCTCATATGCAACATCAACAAAAGAGATCTCGAAAGACATCGTGTACATAGTGAGCACGATGTAGAATCGAGAGTATGTGAAGAAATGAGCGCAAACCCACAATGAGAGTTAGAAAATCGACTAAGTGTAAGAGACCCGTGGACCCACAGTAAGATTTTGAAGAAATGGCTAAGTATCAATAATCTAGAATAAAAACGACTAAGTGTAAGAAACCTGTGATAGAAGTTCGAAAAAATGACTAAGTGCCAAGAATCGATTGGACATATGAGGTCACAAATATAGAGTCGGGGAAATGTAGTATATCTGTGGCCCGTAGTGAAATATCAAGAATTGGATAAGTACCAAGAGATTTCAAAGAAATGACTAAGTACCCAAAGAGTGATCGAATGGCCCAGAGGGTGAGATATTTGACAGCCCAGGAGGTTTCCACTTGTCCCAGATCAGATGACTGAGAGGGTTAAATATATGATGGCCGAGAAGGTTGACACTTGTCACAGATCGGATGACCCATAGGGTGAGATATCCTATGGCTCGTGATGTCTCATAGACCCACGATGAAATACTTAGAAATGTTTCTAAGTATAGGTGAAAATGAGTGCAACAGAACTTGAGGGTGTAACTTGGAGGTTGCATAAGATTGAAACAACGAAGAGATATGCCTTAAATCCATGATGAATCCATCAAGACATCTCAATGGTCAAGATCAATCCAATATATGATCAGATGGTGGCTGCGAGATAAAGGATCGAAGTATGTGAAAATTGGATCAACAGTCGAGATCAATTCGAGGTCCAGATGAAAAGATTGTTGTGCATCATGGTTGCATGGTGGTTTTGTTGAGGATAGATAAGTAGATCGACGGTTGTGACTGAAAAAAGGTCCAAATTAGACAATGACTATGTAGTGTGGTTACACATGGTCTCAATATACTAAAGAAGATCAACGGTCGAGATCAAATCAAGGATAGATTGGACGACTATTGAGCACTGAGGGTGTATTGTGTGTTTTTATGGGTATAAATCGGATCAATGACCATGATTGATTTGAGGGAACACATCCAACAATTGTTGACTGTTGAAGTATGTACTATGGTCTAAGAGTAGATCTCACATGAAACCAAAGGGGAGTCTATTCCAGTTTCTAAGTAATGTCATAGTCTGATTTTGAGGAGATCTATAGCCGATTCCATGGACATACTTTTGTATGTGGACAAATTCATGGAAGTATAGATTGTATAAGTAATGATGCTCAAATCCAATTTAGGCATGAAGAATTGAGAAAATATGGAAGAGTGATAAGTGCAAGTAAGTGTGGATTGTTTGAAGATAAGATCTGAGGCACTGAGGTCATAGGATGCTAGAGAACGAAAAGAAGATAATGTAAGGGAGGCTATGAGGTGGAAGGATAAAGGAACTTATGAAACTATGAAAAATTGTAAACTAAGACAACAAAGACATATAAAAAAACTCATGTAGATGAAGGCTTAAATGGAAAAGATAATATGGTATTATTGACAACTTCAAGAGATTGATGTTTCCAGTAAAATTCATATCTACAAGTAGTGTTGAGTTTTTTCTTAGCGAAGGGGATTGGTGTCTCCTCCAAGTTTGTGCCTTCAAACATTATTTTCGATTTGGTGCTTAGTAAAGGGATATTGGTGTCTCTTGCAGGTTGGTTCCTACAAGCTTTGTAACAGTAGGTTGGTGCCTACAAAATTTTATTAAGAAAACTTTTGTGGTTTTCTCCCATTTGGGTTTCCACGTTAAATATCTATGTACTGTGGATTATATGTTTGTATGTGAATTTCTTATTAAATTCTTATGACTAATGAAAAAATAAATTGATAAAGATTGCATGAAAAGTTAAAATAGTCCTATATTGATTACCCCCCACCCCCCTGCCCTTCTCAGTATAAGTAAGTGTGACAACAATTTTTTCTGAATATTTATCAATTGACTAAAGAATGTATTTCTCTTAATATCCCCATAATGTGCTATGGATTCATCCATAAAAGTGGACCAAGAGATAACATAATCCTTTTATCTTTCACAAAGCCATTGATACCAAAACAATTGATCATTTTATAAATACAAGTATGCAATAGTTACCTTTTGTAAGCTTAACACTTGGTGTAGATCAAAGAATTGTTCCATCTAGAATATCCATGTTATAGGATATTTACCATCAAACTTTCTCATACCGATCTTGGGAATTAAATAGTTTCTTGTTGCTAAGTGGAACCCTTGATGATGTGGATATGGAGGTGAATAATAATAATGATTTTGGAGCTCAATATTTATTTCCTCCTCCACATTTATATGATTTCCTTGTGTCTTGATATCTCCTTGAGAGAATCTCTCATCTAGGATACATAACAAGATGGTTGACATGGAATTTTTCAATTATTCCATATTTGTATCCATTTTCCTTTCCAACTTATTTTCCATATGTTCCATTTGTATCATATTTTGAGCCATCTTCTTCTCCATGTGTTCCCTATTTTCACCCATGTTCTTTTCCATATTCTTTAAAACATTTTTTCATTATTTTCATTCATCTTTTTTTCCAACTTTCTTATTTGGTGAAAAATCTCGTTTGTTTCTTCTTAATTCATGGTTGAGCTCTTTGGAGGTTTATTTGGTGAAATAAATTTTGGACTACCCTTTGGAGCCATGTGAAAAAACAATAATACCCCTTTTTTAACTCTTTATCACACATATTTGAATCACCAAAAATGTATCGTCCAATCAAAATTTATGCCAATTGTAAGTTGTGTACCTTTCAAGCCCTAATTTGGAGATTTTATGGATGGGTTACCTTTGTCCTGATATATCTATGAAATTTGTACCTTTCCAAGTCTTAAATTTGTGCTCTGATGTGACTTCTTAAACTCCTAAAAAGTTCACAGTCTGCACCTTCACTGATAAAATGTTATAGCAACAATACCAAAATGAATTTTTTAAGACTAATTTTAGGATTACTAAGAAAACCAAACTTCCACAAGATATATCTCATAAATTGTAAAGTTACAAAATATGAAAAATTTCCCATAGGTAATTCAATATGTCTCCTTAGAATTTTGAAATTTGAAAGTTTGAAACTTCGTCAAAATTTTTTTATAGCTAAAATAAAAAGATGACTCGTTTGAGACTAATTTCGGGACTAGTCATAAGCCTTAAATTCCACATAATATATCACCGAAAATATAATGAAAAAGAACCTGGAAATTTGATCTCTTGTTCTTCACTATCTTTAGTAAGTCTCCTCAAAATTTCGTTGTCTGAAATTGCCCAGGAAAAAAAAGATATAAAAAAAGTTCCAATATGTCTTGATTGAAGAAGAAAAACCTTAGAATTGTATGCTCTGATGCCAAATGTTATGAACCAAAGCATTGACAATGATAAAAATTCAATGAATAGAAGTCTTATTCAAGGGAGAAACCTCCTTTTACAATATGCTCAATGTACAAGACAAGATAAGATGATCCAAATACTAGGTATCCTTGGTGTGTGTGTGTGTGTGTGTAGGAGACAAAGGGTGCAATTATAATGAAAAGTTCTAGTTGGCCTACTAATATAATATTAGAAATGTAATAACTCAATATATAGGGATTAAGAAAGGGTTTTATGCTTAACATGGGGTTTTGTCTAGGGCTTAACAAGCTACCTTGGCGATGATCTATATTTGATTGACTGATTTTTGTTTATAGGTACTTCTTGGTTCCTTGATCTACAAAACTCCTCCTTAAACCACTTATTCCCGTGTATTTTTTGTAATGTATTTTGGCCATCAGTTCCTCTTTTAACCTCATACATAAGGGGAATCTATTGTACTTGTATTTTACACCGTTGGTCTTGTAAGATTGTTATGAGATGTTATGAAGCTAAATTACACTTTAACCAAGGAAATTGCTCATTGAAATCTATAAAAATACATGACCACACTTTTTCCTAGTAAATTAGTGGTCGACCACAGGTTCCTCATAAAACAAGTGCGACTGATTGTGGGTTTCCCATACAAAAACCACGACCACCCCTTGGAGCTTCAAGAATTCGAGAGTTATGAGGAGATCAACAAACAAAGGGTTGGAACAATCTCATTATTAAGCATGGAACGTGTACATTATTTGTATTTTCTTAGCTCACATTCCATGAAGCCTCTCTTCAAGCTCCTCTCAAAATATACAAGAAGAGGACAAATTTAGGGGATGGGACATGGAGAGACAGAAGCATCCTTACACTACTGGATTAGAGCAAGAATATTTGACCTACAGTTTGTAGTAGAATATTGTTGAATGTCAAGAATCAACATTTATGTGACTAGAGCCTAGGTAGGAGCTAGATTTGATTTCTTACCATGATATAGTGCTAGGTCATGCTTGTTCAAAAGGATGAGCTTGTGGCTAAGGATACGAGTTCTATTTCTTTGATATAGGAGTACAACAACGGATCTCAAGGTATATAATATATTGTTGTAAATATTTTTCATTTAATATGGATCTACACTCTTTCCCCTCCCAAAATATCTATGATTCATTGACCTATCTTCTATATTGAATTATATTTTTCCAATCTTGATAAGATTGAGTTACTATATTATAGCTTGGTAATCTTGATTTACTCGATATGTTATACCACCATCAAGTTCAAGGTATGTTTCCCTTTCCTTTTATCGTTCACTCATGAAATTGCATTGCTAATCCTAGGAGAAAAAGGTGCATTGTCTATCATGTTGTTTATCATTGGATCATACCCATCCAATCATGGGATTTTCTTATCCATAGGTGAATTTCCCTTCGAAACTCATTCAAGTTTCCCTTAGGTCTTCACCTTTTGAATTAGAACTTTGACACAATGGGCAAGGATTTGAATAGTAACATGGTTTAGAAGGGAAAGGAAGCATAACACCATTTCTCTACCCCCTATGAAGGAGCACCATCAAAAATCATCTCCAAGGATGTGATTAGGGATTCATATTTGGTTTGCCTCATTCCTCATGCTCACTTCATGGATTGTGAATCAAGAAGCATTACTCATGCTAAAGATACCAACCAAAATCATAGTATTAAAATGTAATAATAAACCATATATTGCATTCAATTTTTGTGCACAAGATATAATATGAATATTACGACAATCTCTATGTACACATTAGAAGGGAACACATAATCACTAGTGTTATCAACTTCTTGTGGATTGGTGAAATCAAGATGAACCATAATTCAACCAATTTTATATTGATCACATTTTTATAGTAAGTGTCTTGTAAAATTTATGGCTATATGGATAAATGGAACAATGAATTGCATCTTCATTTGAGATTCATGTTAGGAATAAACAAGTGTTTGTTTCAAATTGTTTGTGCACGGAAGATGAGTTTGTTGATACTTCATTCGGTTTCCCAATTGATGTAATCTTCAACTGTTCACTTGATCATGAAATTGTTACTCTTTGTTCTCTTACCAATGATCATCCTCAGATTGTAAATATCTACTAGGCATAAAGCTAGAAATTGCATTCTACTTTCTCACCTATATTACAAGTTAGCATATGTTTTATCCACCCTTGGGTATACTCAAAAATACTTGTATGTGTTTTTGAGCTAACAATTAATGTTGAAACATTTGGTGAATGCCTAAGCATAGGTTTGATAATATGACTCCAAAGAAAGTGCAGATATAAAAGAGGAAGGAGATGGAAGAGTCAATAGTGTTGAAACTTAGCCCAATGTATAATGACACTCACCCTAGCAATAGAGTCCTAAATGACCAAACCTTTAGTAATATGTTTGAGACACATACGAGAAGAGTCCCAACAACATAACCATTTGTCACCATTCATGGTAGTGAAGACATCAATTAAATAGTGCATCTTTACCAATTGCACAAAATATGAGCCAAGGCATAATTGTTTCCTTATCTTGACATTATAAGTTAGATGGTCAGGAAATCAAACACTAAGAACACAATATATATTCTATCAATGAGAAGTGGATTGGGTTGTATGCACCCCACAACCTGGAGATGACACACTTTATCTACTCCATAATCCATTATAGACAAAGAATTCACATAGGAAGTCTCTAACAAACATAATCTAATCAAGATGATCAATATTTAGTGGGAAGGTGGGAATATTTTCCACACTAACCCATCTAATATATATCCTCCTGATCAAATGAAAGAGCCAATTAGGGACATGGTAATGTTAGTTATCAATTTGCATAAGGAGAGGGACTAGGGAGAGGGACCATTCACAATTACATGAGAATTAGATCCCTTTGATACACAATGTAATCA
>JZKD02S1676191.1:113978-124215 GCA_000966675.3 Picea glauca
TTGTCAGGTGATCTGGGGGATTTTGAAGATCTATAATAAAAACCCACCTTTAGGGGTTGAACGTATTACCTTGCTATAGCATAAAAGAAATATTGTTTGGAAGTCTCTTACTACCTCCCTATAGCACAAAAGAAATCTTGTTTGGAAGTCTGTTACAAAAAGCAGGAATCACTTATTAGGGCCCTTAGAGAAACAACCCTTGGCCCAATTGTAAAATGATTACTCTCTCTCAAAATTGTCGTGGGCTGGAAAACCATGATAAAAATTTATCCATTGAGTGCCTCATCGAGCTCAACTCCCCCTTCATTCTCCTTTTCCATGAATCTATGCCTCATGAATGCGATGCTTGCCCATACCTCCCATATTATACCAATCAATATTGTTCTTTTCTACTGAAATGGGTTGGTTTAGGTCGTGGAAACATTCTCAGCCTATTTTCTAGAGTGGGATTTCCTCTCTCTTGAAAAAAATGGGAAATTAGGTGGTCTCCTCACTGGCTGGAAGAAATCCTCCTTGAAACTTCTCAATTCCTAGGAATTTCCATCTGTCCTAGGCACCCATTTCTTCTTCATGGAGTTAAATATTGATTTCCTCTACATCAATATTTATGGTTTGTATTTGGACAGAAAGGAATTCTAGCCAATTTTTTTCAATTCGACTTTGATCACTCAAGATTATGTTTTTATTGGCGGGGATCTAAACTTCACTCTGGGAGACAAAAAAATTTGGGGTCCCTCTACTAAAAAAGACCCCCTTTTGACTTCTTTATTCATAAGTTGGATGATGTTAGATTGTTCGACATACAACCCATAAAATACACACCCATATGGAGGAACATGTGCATTGGGGAATATAAGGTCGCAAAGTGACTTGACATATTTCTTATGTCAAAACCCCTTCTTCATAGAAGTATATGTTCCAGATAGTGGGTATCCCTAAGTGGAATATCTTATCATAGTTCCATCCTGTTGGAGCTAGACCAATATGGGAAAATGCCTCCCAAACCCTTCAAATTCAATCCCCAGTGGCTCGAATCACAATCATACATTGAAGCTATCAAAGAATGTTGGATACCCTACAATCCCCTCCTTCTAGAATATCCAACAATTCAATTTATGGAAAATGGAAAAAGGGCAAAGGATATCTCCATCTCTTCGAACAAGAAAAGAAAGGAGGCAGAAGACAAAGCCTTATCAGATACCAAAGAAAAAATGAAGTCCTAGCAGGAGAGGGAAACATCTAAGCCCCCTTCGGTTGAGATGAAAGAGGAGTACAAGATTCGATATCAGTACAGAAGAAAAATCCTTCTAAACAAAGAAAATGAATGGAGAATGAGAAGCAGAGCCCTTTGGTTACAATATGGGGACAAAAACACCAATTTCTTCCATCATTTTGCAAATGGAAGGAAAATTTCCAACACAATATGGACTATAGATAGAATGGATGGATCCAAAGTTTTCTCTTTTGAATATATCACTGGGCAAGGCACACTACACTTTGAATCCCTATTCAAATCTAACTCGAAGCCCAATATTGACATGGTCCTTAGGGTGGTGGGTCTCTTACCTAGATTCATCAGCCCAAAAGAGAATAAATAACTCATGTAGGAGATTACCATGGAAGAACTTGAGAAAATTATTCACAACTTTCAGAAGGACAAAAACCCGGGCTCAAATGGCTTTCCAATTGAGTTCTACAAAGGATGTTTTGAGATCATAGGATATGACCTTGTGAAGATGGTAGAATACACCGGGACTACTGGACATATTCATGCTCCCTTCAATGCCACCTTTTTTTCCCTCATTCCAAAAGTGGACAACCTAACCAAAATTGAACAATTCAAGCCCATTTCACTCTGTAACAACATTTACAAAATCATATCAAAATCATCGCTCACAGAATCAAAGAACATTTGAGCAACAAGATTTTCGAAGAGAAATTTGGGTTTTTACAGGGAAGACATATTCATCAGGCAATTGGAATTTCTCAGAAAGGGCTCCACTCAATACACACTAAACAACAAAGGGCCATTAGCTACAAAGTGGACCTCTCAAAAGCCTTTGACATAGTTAGTTTACTTTATATCAAATTACTCTTGATACATTTGGGATTTTTCCACTCTTTTGTCACGTGGGTATTGCATCTCAACCACCTCCTTTGCACTTCTCATAAATGGATCAACCGCCTCTTTCTTTAGAGCTGAATGAGGGCTTCAATAATGATTCCCACACTCCCCACTTCTATTCTTGTTGGTTGTAGAAAGCCTCAACAGATTAATCCATAAAGAAACCTCCTCATCCAACTTGAAAGGTATAAATATCAGAACTGACTTCTCCTTAACTCATATTCTTTTTGTAGATGGAATTCTTATTTTATATGAAGGATATCTCTCCTACATAACATCACTCAAAGAAATACTTCAAAATTTTTGCATAGCCATAGGTATGCAAATCAATATGAAGACATATTCTCTCTATACTTGGAGAATGATAGAAAACAAAAATTCGCACATCTCTAGAATTCTTGGTACTCCGGCCAAGGAAAATAATGAGGGTATGAAATATCTGGGCTTCACACTAAATGGAAAACAACTACAACAAAAAGGATTGGCAATGGTTATGTGGAAAAGTTGAAAATAAACTACTTTCTTGGTATAATAGGTGGTTATCCTGAGCTAGTTGGATTGTGTTGGTAAAATTAGTTTTGCAAGTTATTCTGGTTTTTTGGACCTCCTTGGCATGGGTTCCTAAGGCATTATTGAGAGAATCATCCAACTTTCATATTGTTTCCTTTGGTTGGGATCAGAAGAGAAAATATACTAGGTCTAAGCCTCTCAAAAAAGAATATCAATTCGAAAGTCTTTTGAGGGGTGGGGTATGAAAAATATTCATCTCTTTGCAGAAGATTTGGCTACAAAAAATGCCTGGGGGCTCATCTCTGGTTAAGTGTTATGGGCTCGCATTCTAAAGGAAAAATATTTTCCTTCATAATCTATCACCGATTGGGTCAGACATCCACAAAAAACATCCAAAAATGACTCTGTTATTTGGAAAGCGACAGTAAACGTTCCAATCAGGGGAAAAACATTTAGATCCCTCCCAGACCCACTGTGTTATATCTTCCTTTTCCATCTTGGAATCATTCTCTCAATTCCCCCCACCCACAAAAATCCCCTCACCCTACCTCCTTATTGATTCTTCCCTCCCTTGGGATTTCTTTGACAAAGCTACCCATAAATCTCCCTCCTTTGAAGCCACAAGGGGCATTCTCCATTTAGATGATTCCACCTCCACCTCATATGCTGAAAATTTGTGGGGATGCAAAAAACAATTTCAACGAGTTCATGGCAGTAAAAATTATCCTAACACTTGACATTGAAAAATGAATATCACATATAAACATATTTGGAGACTCAATGCTTGTGATAAAATGTTTGAATGAGAGACAATCTCCTCACACATATACCCTGCAACCATTGCTAGACGACATCAGAAGACTCCTTCAATCCTTCTCACATTTCTTCTTTTCACATGTCTACAGTATCGAACAAAGAAACGGACAAGCTCTTAAAAGTTGCATTGGCACTAGACCAAGGAAACTAGAAAATCTGGGAAAAGAGATTGCATGGCTCCTCATAATTTCTTCATGACCCTTAAACCCATATCTAACTAAATTACAAAATTGAATTTTGGAAATTGAAGTGCACATGTGGAATTATATGAACAAAAGATGACTTTTGGGTTATTATAGCTTGGAGCACATTTCTATTTTTGTTGTTGAAGACTGATGTAAAAATCTGGATATTTTATGATATATATGACATATTGGCTTCAATTAGCCCATATCTTTTTTGGGCCGATCGACCATCTAGTCGGTTCTTTTGGTGTAGTATAACTATACTCGTGGTCACAAAACAAGAGCTACTAAAATTACTTACTTTTTTCATCAGAAAAAAAATTATTATTTTTATTTTTATAATTTTTAATTATTTTTTTATTTAATTTAATAACTTTAATTTTACACCTTTTCTGAATAGTAAATGCACTTTATTATTTTTAATACCCTCTCCATTATAAACACAACTCATTATTTTTAAATTCACTAAATATTAATAAATTGTCATTTATCTCATTATATTTAAATTAACTGAATACTAACCAACTTTCATCCATCAAACAACCATAAAATCTTACATTAAAATTTTCAATTAATTACTTTTCTATTTTTATTTTTATAATTTTATTTCTTTAATTTTTTTATTTTTATAATTTTATTTTTCACTAAACTAAATGTTATTGATACAATAATTTTTATATAAATGTAGCATATCTACCTGCAGTCTAAATACATCTCATTAATCTCACTTCCTCTAAATACCAACAAATTGTCATCCTTAAACGGCAGTTAAAAAAATTCAAAAACCCTAAAATCTCACAATGAAAACGAAAATTCTCGCAGTTCTCCCACGAGTCCATGCATTACAGTCGCCATCTTCTCTTATTCATTCATAGACAAAATGTGGGCTAAAATTCCGAGAAATAAGTGACCACATATTTGCAAAGGCTTCCATCGGTATCGTTATGAAAATCATTTTTACTTTTTAAAAAGTTTTTAATTGGATAATTAAATTTTTGGAATGTTATTTACTTTTATAGTAATTTTTTTTTTTAATTGTATTTGATTCATGTTTAATTAAAATAATTTTTCTTTCTAATTTTAATAGTGAGCTTAATTATTGTATTTGATTCATGGTTAATTTCAAATAAGTTTTTTATCTAAATTTTTTTTATTTAATATAAATTTTAATTTTTTTTGTTTAATTTTAATATTGAATTTAAGTTAAATTCTATTTAATTTTAATATAATTTTTTTGTCTAATTTTAATTAAATTAAAAAAAATTATATAAAAATTATTAATGTTTTCATTAATATAAATAAAATAAATTATATAATTTTATTTTTTTAAATTGAAAAAACAAATTACCCAAACCATTCTTATTATTCAAGTTCCACCCATGTTACTAATAGTCACATTATCATATCAATGTGGCTATAAAGTTGAAATTGTCTTTCATCTTATCCACAAGTAATGAGTGGGGAAAACATCTAATAAACACTAGATTGAAGATATATGGATCTTATCCAAACATGAAAGTTACTCACTTAAGATAATTGAAAGATATTTGTATTAAGTTTTAATTTATAAATATAAAGTTTCAAATGGTCTTTCATCTTATCCACGAGCAATGAGTGGGAAGACATGCAATAAACACGAGATTGACATATATGTGGATCTTATCCAAACATGAAAGTTACTCATTTAAGATTATTGAAAGATATTTATATTAAGTTTTAATTTATAAATGTAATGCTACATAGCCTTGTATTATATTAAATTTTATAAAATCAATATCAAATTTTACAAGGTCAATTTTGGTTTAGAAAATTTGCACTTATTTTGACAATGACCAAACAATCATTCGTCATGGAAACTATACTATGGTTATGGTTTTTAAGGAATGTTGGTTATTTCCTCACATCCCAATTTTTAAGTTCAATTCAATTAGTATGTTTCTCACAATAACTTAATTTTGGATGATATTGTAAAATCTTTTTATAATTCACCTCTAATATATTTAAATGTTATTTTTTTTTAAATTTCTCAAAATTGATTTGAGTGAGTGTGGAGATGATCACTAGTTTAAGGTTTTAGACTAAGCCATTTAAAAGATTCTTATCCGATAATGTTGATTTATTGCGAAAAAAATCCAAAGGCATTA
Source organism: Picea glauca (assembly GCA_000966675.3). Classification (NCBI taxonomy): domain Eukaryota; kingdom Viridiplantae; phylum Streptophyta; class Pinopsida; order Pinales; family Pinaceae; genus Picea; species Picea glauca. The sequence continues at coordinate 119,759 of JZKD02S1676191.1, forward strand.
AATTAAGAGGATGTCATGGCTCATGTAGATGATCTAAAACCACCACACAACCCCTATAAAGGAATATTTGGCCTATAGGTGAAATATGGATGGTATTGTGAGGTTTTTTCCATCGTGGATGGTTCTCAAGGCCCTAGACATTATTTATGGAGGAACACTAATGTCTTGGGGAATAAAAGACATGTTTAATGCTCATAGACTATGCACACGATCCAAAATTATTGCATAGGTTGTATAAAGAGAATATCCATCCTACAAGTGTTATATGTGTGACATTGTGATGTTTTTTGTACTGAAGGTAGTTCTCATTTTACTAGATATAGTGCAAGGGGAACACCGACATCTTGGGGCCTAAAAAGGGCATTTAATGGTCATGGTACCATGCACATAATCAAAACCACCACACAATGCCTATAAAATGAATCTTTTTCCTACATGTATCTTATGGGCGTCATTGCAAGGCTTTATACACCGAGGATGGATCTTAAAGCTCTATGTAACATACCCAACCACCTCTATATGTCAATTGGGGTGAGAAGGTGCCTAAAAAACAACCCAATTACATAATCTAGGCTTTCAAATGTAGAAAATGATGCAACCATAAGGAAACAATTAAAATTTATGAACCTATAACTATTTTTATTTTTATTTTGTAAATAAAAACTTTGCATTACCTTAAAAAGTTGTAAAAGAGATGCATGTCATTACACATTTCAAAACCTGCCACCTATTCTACCACATGCATGGAAACTAGAATAGGTGGCCTATAGAGATTATAGACAAGCCAGTATACCATAACCAGAGTCTTGCTAAAACATAATTCAACTGTAAATGTATCCTATCTAGACCTGAAAACATGACAGCAAAAAAGCTAAAATTTTGGAGAACCTGGGAGTCCATCATGGCGGAAAGTGAAGGTGAACGGATGGAAGCAAGTTGGGTAGTGATTCTTTGTAGGCTCGTTTGACAGGGAGTCAAACAACATATCCAGACGACGACTGAGGGTTCATTCACTTTGAAGTTGGTCTGCCATCTCTCGTCGCATCTCGAAGATCAGTTGCAAATGGTCCTCCAAAAATATGTGTGGAATGGGCATAGCTTGCTCGAACCTCGGATCATGATTGCCAAGGCTAGATGAACTGACTCTTCCCAGTGGCCTCATTGAGTGGCCCACTGAAATTTGGAGTTGTTCCTTTAATGGAGTCATCCCCCCACTATGGAGGGATTTCCTCCTCTATCACACAACCACTCATAGCAGTATTAGGATGGACTAAGGGGAAGGCATTGCCAGTTTTTTCAGTCGGCCCATTGTTGTCCTCCATCCAGTTTGGAGAAATTTCCTCCTCCACTAGACAACCACTAGAATTTATCACACAGTAGGGAATTTGAGGCATTGGCTCCAGATTTCCTAGGGGGACTCCAGCATCATCGTGCCAATTTTGATCAGAGTGGAGAGGGTCGACATGGCTGCTAAAAGGGTTAGGATGCAAAGAGGGGGTCGAGGGCAGGCTTTCACATCAATGTCAGGCTACGAAAAATGTAGTAGGTCGACCCACGTTTGGGCTTTCCCCTCTCATAAGGCATGGCGTAGTCACAACATAGGGAAGAATTGAGAATTAGGTTGTACACAGGCACCAAAGGGAGGGAAAATCAACAGAGGTTTGGATCTAGCGGAAGGAGATTTTAGGTGGAGAATGAAGAGCCAAATGCAAATGCAAGATCATATAACCACATCAAGTGCTTACCTTCAAGAAAACCATTGAGATGACAAGGAGAGGCACCATGAAGGTTGAGGTGATGTTGCCCAACTTCCTCGTACTTGCTTCAGAGAGACATAACTGGTGCAGAATGTGCACTATTAATCGTCTCTGGCTCTCCCAATGCACTACCTCCTTCACAACTTGAATGTTATGCATGATGAAATGACGATGGAGGAGGCTAGTTGCGAGGGGCTTTAACTACACTCGTCGCATCATGCATGAGTGTCAGGTAGCAAGGAGTTGGCAAGTGTCACCCCATTTGGGGATGAACCTATAACTATGAATGCAAGTGGTCCATTGAGATTCATTTTACATGAGATAATTTAAACTCGTTTTAACAAAATAAAACTTCAAAATAATCATTAATTCATACACAGGTTTAATTGTTACACATCAAAATTACTCATTTCAATGATGACCTATTGTTGTCATTACAAGTGTTACAAGTGTCGCATTTTAGCCATAGTTGTCACATGTGTCGCAAACATCATACTATGATCTTGCCTATGTCGTGTCTAGAACAACATTACAAGAACACTTAAGACACCTTCAAAGACTAGTTTAAGAAGGAGAAATCACATGACAAGGAGTACAAATATTTTACCATGGAAAAAACCACTCAAAATTCATTTTTGGAGGCCAGCGCTCCCTTACCCACTGTCATGGAGCGCCAGCGCTCCTTGCCCTCCTTTGGGGGAGCGTTGCAACACTTTGTGCCCCATTTTGAGGGAGTGTTGGTATGTTTGAGGGAATCATGGACTGTTGAGGAAAGTCAGGGATAAATCCCCCTCATCTCTGGAGCTAGTTGGATTTGAATCTGAGGTCAAGGCTGGATCTTAGGGAGGATCCACAACTGATGGAGAAATATCCTCAACCTATCCCAAGAATCTCTAAGATGGTTAGGCCACTCCAAGCCTATATAAGGAGGCCTCTTCATGGTGAAAGGGAGAGAGATTGAAGGTATCAAACTTATGATCTCATAAGGGAGATTTATCAGTGAAAGTTACAGTCATTCTGATCGTGGAACTTTTGAGCAAGGGTCTCGACAAAGAGAGCTTAGTGAAGTTGTTGCATCTACATCTATGGTTGTAAGCACTTTGCTTTGTTATCATATATGTGTGTGTGTGTGTGTGTGTGTGTGCTTGGCCCGTTTCCTTCAAATTTGTGTATGTTTCATAAATTTGTTATTTTTGATAGATCTATTTCGAAGCTAATCATGGTAGGAATAGGAAGTATATTTTGTCATTGTTGTTCCTTCGATTGCAAGACCTTCTGAAAGACTTGGAGATCAAGATTAGCCTGGATCAAGCAAGGACAAACATTATTAAAGGTATTTATATTCCTTTCTTCTTATTCCTTGACTAGTTTAGCTTCATTAGAAGGAATGTCAGTGTTCAACATTTGCACCTTCCTGTCTTGTTTATAGGGGTCTAGTATCAAAGAGGAAATCCACTTGTCCACAGGGGGATTTTCCTGTAACAAAAATTGGTGACTCCATTGGGGAGTGAAGCTTGCAGTTTTGGTTTCCTTCCTTGGTCTTGTTTTTGGCCTTTGCTCACCTTTAGATCTTTCTCATGATGTGTCCCTGATTCTTAGATGTGTTGTTGGGTCTTGAATTCATTCCATACACACTCAATTTCTGGTTTCCCTGAGATTTTTTTGAGTTCTGGGAAAAATTTTGGCCTTTTGAGAGCCCAACGCTCCCCTGCCTCTACTACCAAAGCCTTGGCACTCCCTTGCAGCCTCCCACAGAGCGTTGCAACGCTCTGGTGCCCATGACACCAGAGTGTTGGTATTTTTCCTGTAAAAGCCTTATGGGGAGTTGATATTTGAGCTCATTTTTGTTGATTTCACCAGCTCAAGTTTATTACCATCTCAGTGTGTCCCTGTTTTGTCCAACAACCTATTGATTTATGAGAATTGATTATATTTTGTTTGGATTTTTTGATGTTTTTTCCTTACTTTGAGTCACTCCTTTTTCGCTTATCTGATTGAATGAAATTTTTTGTAAGGGAATTCAGAGATCTATGCACCATTCCATTTGGTCTTTGATGTCATTTTTTCAGGCATTTTCTTCTATTTTGAGATTTTTGGTTTTCTTTTTTCAAATTTGGTTTTCTTTGTGTTTCTTTTTTTATCACAATGAGAGTGTGTTTTGTTTATGTGAAGTTTGCTTCTGATTGTCTAAATCTCACATATCTTTAAGTCTGATTGATATAGGAAGTTTTACATCAAGTTGATTATCATTCACATATAAACAAAAGGATATATTTTCATGGTTTGTTTTTGGATATTAGAACAAATTTATGAATATTTTAGCATCATATTGGATTCTTGATTGAGAAACAGTTGCATGAGGTTATTGGATCTTAGTGTTTGACAGTGAAATAAAATCCTTCTCTGTCCCTTAAATAGACATTCATTGAAAGAAAAGATTGTTTATCATTTCTTATGCATTTTTTGGGAATTGAGTCATAATACCATTAGTTTCACTTTCATACACCCTTCAGTAAAGAACAACTGCAAAATTAACGCTAACTAAAATTGATCGAGAACATTTTGTTTTTAGAATATTCCACCAACAATAGACTAGGATTAGTGCTTTGGATTACACTGTGAGCACAACTCTCCAAATCATTCAAAACAAACATTAGCATTTTGCAATATAAAATAAAATAATTGATATAAAATTTTGAA